>JAXIVJ010010113.1:0-48514 GCA_036785665.1 Chirona hameri
TGATCAGATGTGTCTGTGACCTGTTGATCAGATGATCAGATGTGTCTGTGACCTGTTGATCAGATGAGTCAGATGTGTCTGTGGCCTGTTGATCAGATGATCAGATGTGTCTGTGGCCTGTTGATCAGATGATCAGATGTGTCTGTGGCTGTGATCAATGATCAGATGTGTCTGTGACCTGTTAATCAGGATTGATCAGATGTGTCTGTGACCTGTTGATCAGATGATCAGATGTGTCTGTGATCTGTTGATCAGATGATCAGATGTGTCTGTGGCCTGTTGATCAGATGATCAGATGTGTCTGTGACCTGTTGATCAGATGATCAGATGTGTCTGTGGCTCTGTTGATCAGATGATCAGATGTGTCTGTGGCCTGTTGATCAGATGATCAGATGTGTCTGTGGCCTGTTGATCAGATGATCAGATGTGTCTGTGCCTGTTGATCAGATGATCAGATGTGTCTGTGACCTGTTGATCAGATGATCAGATGTGTCTGTGGCCTGTTGAATCAGATGATCAGATGTGTCTGTGACCTGTTGATCAGATGATCAGATTTGTGTCTGTGGCCTGTTGATCAGATGATCAGATGTGTCTGTGGCCTGCTTGATCAGATTGATCAGATGTGTCTGTGACCTGTTGATCAGATTGATCAGATGTGTCTGTGGCCTGTTGATCAGATGATCAGATGTGTCTGTGACCGTTTGATCAGATGATCAGATGTGTCTGTGACCTGTTGATCAGATGATCAGATGTGTCTGTGACCTGTTGATCAGATGATCAGATGTGTCTGTGGCCTGTTACATGTTCCACCAGGAGACAGACAGACAACTGGAACTTCCGGCAACACAGATCCAAAGGTAGATGATGTGGCCACATCAATGAAACAGAACAAATGGGACGAATAGCAAGGCAACATAATTGTAGGAAATGGCACCCATCATGCCAAAAATATATGCATTTAGCTACACAGGACACATATTACAAGAAAATGTCTAGAAAATTGGCACTTGTATTTATAATATTGAGTGATTGATTATATAGGGTTTTAGGACTAATTTTAACACACAGGAGCTGATGTCTCCATGTTTTTATCCTCATTTGAAAATAACACATCAAATTCCATCAATTATATATTATCAATGATGTCCTAATCTACAAAAAAAATTGGAATCCAGGAACTGCAGGCACCTGGATTGTTTCAACCAAATCACCCTTTGTCGGCAATGAGTGATTCCCTGCAGTCATGGTATATGTATACAAAGCGGCACTTGTGTTTGTGTTTAAAGAAGAAAAAACATATTGATATTGAAAAAGTGTTCCTTATTTTCATAAATGGTGCTCTATATATCTCATAATATTGTGTTAATGACTGAAAAAGTAACACTGCCTCCAACAAACAGAGATTGTTTCCCAACAAGGGCCTGAATGTGAGATAAAAAAAGAAACTCTGAGAAAAATATCTGAAACAAACATAAACATAATAACAAACATCTAAAATGAAAGATTAGGGTGTCCCTTCCCCCCCCCAAAAAAAAACCACTTTTTCGTCGGGTGCCAATTGACACGGCGTTTTCTCTAGGCCAATAACAAGTATGGCCAATTGCATTGCGATCCTTTGAGTTTTCCCCCCTCAGCCCCCCCCCCCCCCCTCCCGAGCCTCCATAAGTTGCTGACCCCTACCCAAAAGGTCAAAAATCAAAGTCGTCGTACAGACCCCCCGCGTGTGCTCATTTGAAAGCTCTTGTCGAGTAGAATAAACCTTTAATTCAGTCGAAATGCTCTAAATTCAAGTTTGAAAGGGACTATCCCACCTTAACATTATATTTGAGCTGAGATAGCCATTTTGATGGCTTGGCATTGAAATTAAGTATGGTAGCAGTTAAAACAACCACAATGGTCTAATCAAAAAGATATTAGAGGTTTGATTTTTGACATCTGTAAAAATAAGGCCCCATGTGTATTTGAATAGGGACTCTAAACCGACAGCGTCGTCTCTCTTTACCCATCTGGTAATGATAGTCCAATTGTTTTAAGGTCAGCCTCGGAATATTTTCGTCCTTCATTTCTCGATCCCCGGGTGGTTCGCAATCTAAGCCAATCTAGACACCGGGTGGTTCGCTTTTTCTGCGCAATAGATGTCGACAAAAAATTATGCCATACATTGGCAACACAAAGTATTTCCCTGTTATGAAAAAATATATATGACGTCACCACCCAACTTTCCGCTTAAAACTAATGGGTTGAATATCTTCCAGGATAAGCATTTTTCGGGAAAAAAGTTCACGAACATGTTCAGCTGACCTCGCCTGACATGTAGACATACAATTAAGTGTGCTTCGACAACTTTCACAAAGGTGGGACAGTCTCTTTAAAGTGATATTGCCACCTTCGGAGGATTATTAAAAAGCAACTTAATGAATGGTGAGGATCAACAATCATGTGTGCTCAAGCTCAAACTTGTTTCCTGCAGCACCTACAGCAGTGTATCGGCAAAGCATTTTATATTTATTTCTGACTCTAAAACGTTGGTCCCAGCTGTGCTCAGTACTTTTCATGATAGTACATTCATGATGGCCGCTCTCATCCAGTTTGGTTGTGGTATTGGCGCCCGCCCAAAGCCGAAGCGTACGAATTCGCCGAGACTTGACCTTGAAAAGTATATCTGTGTTATAAGGTATAGGTTACATAACTCCTACGGTCCCAAAGTCGAGCCATAGCAATCATTGCTGTTTTATTATGAAAGAGGCTAAGGTTGTTGAGAAATAGTTAGCTGCATACTCTTTTTAATTTTAAAGTGCACTGACGGAATGGTGATGTTGAATTTACAACATTCAAAAGAAAATAACAGTCCGCAAAGAAGTGATTCTAAATAGTTATGTGGCGACTCCAATTTTACGAACGCTGGCAAGCATGAGTGGTGCAAATGTATTTGTTTTATTTAATGGGGGGAGTTTTGGGAATACAATTTTGCAGGTGAAATCGGACACGCTTAATCGACCGATACACACCAAAAACTCCACATTGGCCTGCGAGGTGGCAATGTCCCTTTAAAGAGAGCCCAAAACCAAGCCTTCAATAGAGCTCTATTGAAGGCTTGGTTGTGGCTCTGCTTATGACTCATAGAACGAAAACTTGAATTTAGAGCATTTCGACTGAAAGTTTACTCTACTCGAAAAGCGATTTAAAATGAGCACACGCGGAGATCTGTACGACTTAGATTTTTGACCTTTTTGGTAGGAGTCGACAACTTACGGAGGCCCGGGGGGGGGGGCAAAACTCAAAGGATCGCAATGAAATTTGGCATACTTGTTTTTGGCCTAAAGAAGAACGCCGTGTCAATTGGCAAGCTTGCACCGACGAAAAGGTGTTGTTTTTTGGGGGGAGACCCATGACTATATGCCATGACTATATGCCATGACTATATGTCATGACTATATGCCATGACTATATGCCATGACTATATGCCATGACTATATGCCATGACTATATGCCATGACTATATGCCATGACTATATGCCATGACTATATGTCATGACTATATGCCATGACTATATGCCATGACTATATGCCATGACTATGTCACGACTATATGCCATGACTATATGCCATGACTATATGCCATGACTATATGCCATGACTATATGCCATGACTATATGCCATGACTATATGCCATGACTATATGCCATGACTATATGCCATGACTATATGCCATGACTATATGCCATGACTATATGCCATGACTATATGCCATGACTATATGCCATGACTATATGCCATGACTATATGCCATGACTATATGCCATGACTATATGCCATGACTATATGCCATGACTATATGCCATGACTATATGCCATGGCTATATGCCATGACTATATGCCATGACTATATGCCATGACTATATGCCATGACTATATGCCATGACTATATGCCATGACTATATGCCATGACTATATGCCATGACTATATGCCATGACTATATGCCATGACTATATGCCATGACTATATGCCATGACTATATGCCATGACTATATGCCATGACTATATGCCATGACTATATGCCATGACTATATGCCATGACTATATGCCATGACTATATGCCATGACTATATGCCATGACTATATGCCATGACTATATGCCATGACTATATGCCATGACTATATGCCATGACTATATGCCATGACTATATGCCATGACTATATGCCATGACTATATGCCATGACTATATGCCATGACTATATGCCATGACTATATGCCATGACTATATGCCATGACTATATGCCATGACTATATGCCATTACTATATGCCATGACTATATGCCATGACTATATGCCATGACTATATGCCATGACTATATGCCATGACTATATGCCATGACTATATGCCATGACTATATGCCATGACTATATGCCATGACTATATGCCATGACTATATGCCATGACTATATGCCATGACTATATGCCATGACTATATGCCATGACTATATGCCATGACTATATGCCATGACTATATGCCATGACTATATGCCATGACTAATTGCCATGACTATATGCCTTTATGTTTTGTATGACTTTAACCCTTTCTCATGAGGTGACATATATAGTGATCATTTTGGAACCAGAAGTGAAAAAGGAAAAAATCATTGTAATCCTTCAATTACTCATGGCTTCAATAAGAAACATTTTGATTTTGGCCCTAAAAGATTGCTAACACAATGCTCAGTCAATTCTGCCATGAGTTAAAATCACAACAAATATAAAATCATATCCATCAGGAAGCCACCAAAGACTGGTGCATTTTGTTTCTGATCAAACAACTTTCTAGAATATTAAAGCTTCATAAGATTTTAGTTAAACTGATTCATAAATCTTGCAGGAATCTTAACCCGCGCACTGCAGGGGCTTTGCGCCCAACACGAACTGCAGGGGGGATTGATTTTCGCCCCACCCCCCCCCCCCCCCTGAGATCTCGAAAACTACGCTACATATTGAGAAGCGGAAAACGGCATTTGATAGCTTGATACATGTTCTATCGAAAGTATTTCAGTATTGTTTTCGGTCAGGTCAAAATTGAGGTCACCAGAGGTCATCAAAGGTCAAGTTTTCCAGTTTTTTCCTGTTTTAGGACATCGCTCCAGGAATTCCCATATATCTCAGAAACCATGCTAGTTAGAAACAAACGTAAAAAGCAAACGCCAGCCAGTGAAATTTTCAATCGGTAAGATGTCCTCAAATTTGATATCAGGTCAATATTTGAGGCTCCAGAGGTCAAAAAAGGAACAAATGTCGTTTTTTTGCTAAATCGTTTTTCGCTATTAACTTTTACTTAATAAAGATAACGGCAAACTGTTTACGCCATTGTGTTTATCTTGTCAAGGCGCTTCGAATGATATACATGGTGACCTTGTTAAGTTAACTTAAAAATTTGACCTCAGGTCAAGGTCAAGTGGTGACCCAAATAGGGCATGTTGCATATGGGAAGACGTGTCTCGACAGACAAACACATTTATGTATATTTTACTTCTCTATCTTAATTATGTCGGGAGTTATTGACAAAAAGGTGATGGGGACCTCGCATGACCTCAAATGACCCAATAGGGGTCACTGAACAAAACTTACACTTGGATCATCAAGAATATCCTATAATAATATGACCCAGAAGTAATGGGACTAATATCATGCATATCCTTGAAATAGGAAGCATTTGTATATTTCCCCATTGACTTATTATGGGGAGGTTACGAAATTTATCTGACCTTAGGTCACCGATATCAAAATTCCGAGATAAACGAATTGTAAGTACTTATGCCTTCATGACACCCTGTAAGTGTCAAACTGATTAGTGAAAAACTCTGGCTTTGGCACAACTGCAAACATTTTTGGAGGTGGGGTCACTTGACCTGGTCTAGTGACCTGACCTGAGATGACCCGAGGTTATTTTTTTCTTCAAAGTGTGCGCAATTGATGTCCTAACAGGTGTGCCAAAACCCGGCGGCGCGCAGCGCCGCCGTTTTTTTCGCGATCTTTGAAAAACCTGAGGGGGGCGGAAATCAACCCCCCTCCCCCTGCAGTGCGCGGGTTAAGAAAAAACAAACAATTCTACCAGATCATGAGTAGTTACCTACCTATATGAATCATAAAGTTGATATAATTATTTCTTGGCATGTCTGAACTCCGACATCAGTTGGAGACACAGTAGGGAAGACTAAAACATAGAGCGCTCCAATTTTAGATTTTGATGCATTGTAAGCGGTCGCGAAAATACGGTCTTTTTTAAACGGCTATTGCATGGCACTGCGACCACTTGACGACCCATAGAGGGCATGTGTCAAGAAAAAACTTCAAACTTTGCTTAAAGATGGGTCACGTTAAATTGATGAATATGTCACTGGCAGGAAACAGTCTAGATCCTTACTCTATTTTTGGATTACCTGCTGTTGTCTGGTGCTGAAACGCTCAATAGAGCTGATAATCCAAAATTAGAGTGCTGGCCAGCATGTGTACTCAATAATTGGAGTGCATTGGGCCAAGCATGCATGAATGTTACCATCACTTTTCAGAAGTTTGCAATTCCAAACACATTTTCAATATGCATCTGGATTTTTTTCAGAATTGCGCAGGGACAACATGATCGTTGATCATTTATGTATACTATATGGCTTCCTTGTTTTCTGACATTTTGCTACAATTTATTGCAAGTGTTTTTTGTAAAAAGTGTTCATAAAGGTACTCTAATTTTAGATAATGTACATGCATGTCTATGGCAGGCTCTGACATCACCGGCGCTATTTTTGGATAGCTCTGTTTTTGTAGTATTTCCCTACTGTGTCTCCAACTAACATGCGAGAAGTTAGACCTATCTCATGACAATGCAGTTTTACAAATTGTCTACATTCATCAAATTGACAGTAGGTATCAGACTAGTGCTTGATTCCGCTTCAGCGGAATCGATTCCGATTCCATGACAAGCCAGGTGGGTCTGATTCCAACTCTGAATCCAATATATATTTTACTAGGGGAATCGAGTTCGAATCCGATTCCAGGGCTCCTAAAAAGCTTGATTCTGATCAAACTCCATTGATTCCAATTTGATTCCATCCTGCATACCAATCAATCCAATCATATGTACATTTTGTACAAATTACTCAAATTCAAATGACACAAGTAGCAATAGTATATTTATTAGTTATATTTGATATGGCTATTGTAAAAAAGTAATACTTCAAATAATTTGCATGAATTGTGTCGAAGAACTAGCCTGTGCTGCAAAATCGTAACAGTTCAAAAACGCCAGTCTAATGAAGGTTCAAAACAATATATCTAGGCATACCTATAATCATGATGCATGGACATATTGCAAGCTGCTATTCTGCAATACATATGATACACAAGGAAATCAATGTCTTGAAAGATATTATAATATTATGGAATATATGGATATATGGTGTAATGTATGGTAATAGGCATAGCATTGCAATAAGCCAAGTATGTCTCCACCTAAATAAGTATAATTACTAAGCATGTTTATTGACCCTCATTAAGCAAAATTCATTGTATGGCTTTGCTTCAGCTATGCATGCCAAAATGCATGCATAAAGCTCAAAGAAACAAATTTCCTTCAGGAAAGCATAAATTCATGGTCAGAGTATTGTTTACGAAAATGCTGCGAAATCACTTGAAATCGCCATTGATTCCGATTCCTTCATTTTCTCAAATTGATTGATTCCACCATGATGCCAATGGAATGGAATCCGATTCCAGCACAAACGGAATCGATTCAGGAATCGGATTCGATTCCACTGGAATCAAGCACAAGTATGGTAGGTATACCAATAATTGGCAACTAATATCAAAACAAGTGGAACAGATTCTTGATTCTTGTGAGTCAAATTCTTCGACTTGACCCAATATCTGTTTCTATGTCAACATGTTACCTCCACCACCAGATACAAAGATGGATGCGAACCTTCGCGACTAGATCTGGTCTTTAGCAACAAAGATTACATAGTTGATGAAATCACCCACAGCGAACCACTGGGTAAGAGTGACCATGTTGTACTGGTATGAAAATGTTACCATGCAAACAATGCAACCAAACAGGGTGATGCTCAATGTAAGTACAACTTCTCTAAATGTAACTATGGCGAGATGGCGGCTAACATGTCCAATGGGTCCAGCGGAATGCTTCAAATGACCTTGGTATAGACGAAAAGTGGGAAGAATGTAAATAAGTTATTCTAGATAGAATAGAACAATCTGTCCTGGGGCACAACCAGAGAAAAAGGCAAGCCATCATCCCACTGGTGGAACAGAACACTATCAAAGGAAGTAAGAAAGAAGCAAGACTTGTAGAAGGCGCACCAACGATCAAGAGCCACAACAGACTATGCAAATTACGCTTCCCAGAGGAAAAAGCAACACTTGCGATTCGCTCTGCAAGACGCAGCTACGAAAGCCATCTGGTTGAAAACATAAAGAATTAACCCAAAAATTATACAAATATGTTCGCATGCAGCAAAAAGTAAGGCCAACTGCTGGCCCACTGGTAAATGACCATGGTAAGCTCACAGAGAATGATGAAGAAACTGCTCAAGAACTCCAAAAGTTCTTCCAGTCAGTTTTTGTTCAGGAAGACAATGGCAATAAACCAGATTTCCATGAACTAATTCCTGAACGAGAAACCCTCAAGAGAATTGACGTGACGACAGAAGAGGTTCTTCAAGAACTACAAAAACTTAAGATTGACAAAGCTGCAGGGCCTGATGGGATACCTTCTATGGTATTAAACCATTGTGCCCAGCAACTGGCAGAGCCACTCTCTAAATTGTTCCAACAGTCCATCGAAACAGGTCCCCCAATCCCCAAGTAACAATCCCCAAGTAATTGGAAAAAAGCAAAGAGAACCCCATATTCAAGAAAGGTGCCAGGGATAAGGCAGGAAATTACAGACCAATCAGCCTAACGAGCCAGGTATGCAAAGTACTGGAGCGTTGATTGCGAGGAAGCAGCGGGTGTCAGATCACCTGGCTGGACAGACTCAAACTACTCCTAAGTAAACACCAACATGGCTTCACTATGAAAGTCTTGCCAGACAAACCTATTGGAGATACTCGAGGACTGGACCAAATGCAGTCTACTTAGATTATCAGAAAGCTTTTGATAGTGTCCCCCACGAGCGCCTGCTACTGAAACTGAGCAGATACGGTATCCAGAGTAATGTCCACAACTGGATCCAAGAATTTCTGTCAGGGCGCTGCCAGCAGGTGTGGATGGATGGGAGATAGCAAATCAAGCTTACCGTACCTTACCTATAGGTAAGGTAAGGCACGGTAAGGTAAGGTAAGGTAAGGTAAGGTAAGGTAAGGTAAGGTAAGGTAAGGTAAGGTAAGGTAAGGTAAGGTAAGGTAAGGTAAGGTAAGGTAAGGTAAGGTAAGGTAAGGTAAGGTAAGGTAAGGCAAGGTAAGGTAAGGTAAGGTAAGGTAAGGTAAGGTAAGGTAAGGTAAGGTAAGGTAAGGTAAGGTAAGGTAAGGTAAGGTAAGGTAAGGTAAGGTAAGGTAAGGTAAGGTAAGGTAAGGTACAACTAGAGGCCACTGCTGGAAATTGGCTAAGCCACGGACAGCGTCTCGAGTCCGGAGGAATACCCTCTGCGTACGCGCCATTAACGATTGGAATGGCCTCCCTCCACATGTCGTCCTTGCTGACACTGTAAACCAGGTTAAGTCCCGACTGGACCAGCAATGGCATACGGACAAATACTTTGTACCTATCCAAGATCTCACCTAGACCTAACAAATTCAATATCCAAAGTGTTCGACGAGACCGTGACCTACAGGCATAATGCCTTTCAAAGTCCCGATATGTGTATACCGTCACTCACTATACAAATATCGGGACTTTGAAAGGCATTATGCCTGTAGGTCCCGGTCTCGTCGAACACTTTGGATATTGAATTTGTTAGGTCTAGGTGAGATCTTGGATAGGTACAAAGTATTTGTCCGTATGCCATTGCTGGTCCAGTCGGGACTTAACCTGGTTTACAGTGTCAGCAAGGACGACATGTGGAGGGAGGCCATTCCAATCGTTAATGGCGCGTAAGCAGAGGGTATTCCTCCGGACTCGAGACGATGTCCGTGGCTTAGCCAATTTCCAGCAGTGGCCTCTAGTTGTCGCCAGCGTAG
Source organism: Chirona hameri (assembly GCA_036785665.1). Taxonomy (NCBI): domain Eukaryota; kingdom Metazoa; phylum Arthropoda; class Thecostraca; order Balanomorpha; family Balanidae; genus Chirona; species Chirona hameri. Next base: position 10,180 of record JAXIVJ010010113.1, read on the forward strand.
CCCCTGAGACAAAGTCGTCCGGGTCCAGGTCAATACCCGCGTGTAACAAACAGTTGGTAGATCATTACTATGTCTCCGCGTCGCCTTCGGTAATACAGCGAGGGAAGCTGCAGCCTCTGGAGACGTTGAGGGTATGACACGTTCCTCATACCCGGCACCAGCCTGGCCGCCCGTCTCTGGACACGCTCCAGCAGTTTTTGGTCAGCACGGTTGAACAGTCCCCATAGCACATTGTCGTATTCCAAATGCGGTCTCACTAGGGTCTTGTACAGAAGGGTCAGCGTCTGTTCATTGAGGTAAGCGAACGATCTCCGGATCACTGCCAAAATTTGTGTAGCCTTGGAAACAGCAGAAGCCTCCTGCCTCCGGAATTTAAGGGTTGAGTCTATAAAGACACCCAAGTCTCTTTCTTCACTGACGGATTCGAGAACGTTACCTCTTATCATGCAGACATGTTTCCGGTGCCCTGCCCCAATGTGCAGACACTTGCATTTTGCTTCATTGAATGGCAGTTGCCACCTGTCAGACCATTTGACAACAGAATCAATGTCTTGCTGGAGGTCTTGTATCTGGAATGGATGTGCGACACTGCGATATACTTTGGTATCGTCAGCGAATATCTTAATAGGAGAGTTCACCACATCCGGCATGTCATGAATGTATATCAGAAACAGCAGTGGACCTAGGACAGAACCCTGTGGCACTCCACTAGTGACAGGTGACCATTGGGAGTAACAACCCCTGACCAGAACTTGCTGTCTATGCCCAGAGAGGAAAGCCTGAATGCCCCCCCCCCCAAAAAAAAAAAGAAGAAGAAGTTTGCCTTCAACACCATAGGCCTGGAGTTTACCCAGCAGACGCCTGTGTGGAACTGCATCAAACGCCTTCTTGAAATCCAGGTAAACAGCATCGAGAGGCTTACCATCTTCTACGAGTTTACTCCAGTCCTCTATGACTTCAAGAAGCTGGGTGCTACAGGATCGCCTGGGGCGGAAACCATGCTGGTCTCTGGATAGCTGGTCAGTCTCCACCAAAAAGTCCATCAGCTGGTCCCTGATGATGGATTCGATGACCTTTACAAACAACTGATGTCAGGCTGAGTGGCCTGTAGTTTCCAGGTAGGTTCCTGCCTCCCTTTTTGTATATAGGAACCACAGTTCCCAGCTTCCAGTTTTCAGGGAGACAGCCACTGTCTAGTGACTGGCGGAACCATGTGGCCAGCAGGACGGATATCATCATCTGGGTCCTGGTCTCCAGTGGTGTCCCACAGGGGTCAGTGTTGGGGCCTATTCTGTTCCTGATCTATGTTAAAGGGAGTGTGCCTACTGTTTTGGAATGTCAAAAATATTTTTCATACGGTAAGTAGCTGTTGGTTTGATTGTTGGTTATGATGAAATTCACATCTGGAGCCCCTTTAGTTGAATTTTCACTTATATTGTTTTTTGTTTATTTTTGTTTTGATATCTATAAAACGATCGCCACTATGGTGATGTTATGTAAATGGCGCACATAAGACAATACAATTACGGTCACATCATGCAAGATAGAAAGACGAGTTTTGCACAGCACGTTCTTGCCACTGTGAACTTTATTATGTGCAAGTTTCGTAGCTTAAATTGATATCTTCTTCAAAAAATGGCCATCGGCCATCATCAAAACGGCCATCATCGAAAAACATGATGGCCGTCCAGTTTCTGTTCGGCTGCTGCTATCAGCGTGTACGAACTGTTTTGTTGAATTGCTATTGGCCGGGGCTAACAATATGCTAGCAGTTTAATCGATAGTTGCAGTGCTTATAGTAGCGGAAGCCCTCTGGAGTCTACCCGATAACTTTTTGCTCCCAAGCAAATTCCTGGAGTCTTTGAATATCTCAGCAACTAGGGTGAATCTGGAGAAATGATGTAATGGTTCAATTCAGAAAATTGTGTTCTATAGACCAGTGCCAATAACCCCAACTAAGCAATGTGAGTAGGCACACTCCCTTTAACAATCTACCAAGTTGTGCAAAGCCAGATAAAAAAAAAATGTTTGCTGACAACACCAAGATCTATCAGTCTATCAAAACCAACCATGACCAGCATATACTCCCAACAAGATCTCAACACCCTCAATATGTGGTCAAATGACTGGCTCCTGAAGTTTAATGCTACCAAGTGTAAGGTTATGCATTGCGGGGGACAGAATCCCAAAGCTGACTCCGTCATGCAGGAAGATGGTGTGACCAGACGTCTCCAGGAAACAACAGTAGAGAAGATCTTGGTATATTTGTCTCAAACACATTCAAACCAACGTACCACTGTCAGAAAGCTGCCAACAAGGTAATATCAGCACTTAGACTGCTCCAAATTGCCTTTGAAGAAATAAACCCACTAAACTTCAAAACACTGTACACAACATATGTAAGACCCCATCTATATTATTGCATTCAGGCAGTGAGCCTGTTCATGGTACAATATTTCCAAGCATTAGAGAAGGTCCAGAAGAGAGCAACCAAACTGGTGAAAGGATATATGAACATGCCATACAACGAGAATCTGCAGAGACTGAAGATTCCAAGTGTAGAAGAGCGAATCTTGAGAGGAGATTTGATTGAGATGTATACAATTCTTACAAAAAAGTGAACATTGACCCGACACAATTATTTGAACTTGACAAAGAAAGCCAAACAAGAGGCCACCCAAGAAGCTCAAGAAAAGGAGGTCAACACTCTTGATCAGAAGCAAGTTCTTCTCAAACAGTCGCCACTCCCTGGAATCACCTCCCTGAGGAAGTGGTCATGGCAAGCTCACCATTGCCTTCAAAAATTAGTTAGACCGACACTGGGCCGCAACCTTCCATACCTAACCTTCCATGACCAACCTTGACCATCCAAGAAGTGAGCCCAAAATAGACCCAGTCTACCCACCCATGCTCACTACCCTAAACTTAGATACAAGGCATGCCTAACATAATGTCTACATAGTCGGGGCGGATACAGGGCGGCGGTGGCGGGGGGCGGCCACCCCCTCCCCCCCCCCCTTACTGCCACAACAAATTTACTTACTACTTAATTACTTACTGCCACAACAAATTATCAGGCTGAGGTAGGTAGTTATGGGTAGGCAAGTGTTCTATTGCCCTGGGTAGGCAGATTAGGGATTTATCGCAAACGATAACACTGACACAGCATTTGTATACCTCCGCAGGCAATGCTAAATTTGAGTATTATTTCTTCAAGATCAATTAAATATCCAAATTATTTTGTATGCCTTTGGTATGATATATCACGCATTCCACGCGTTTAAATTATGTCCTGTTTTGATATACCTACCGTGAATATGTCCGTACCTAATATATCTTTGGCTGGCTTTACACCGTCCGAGAAATATGTGCGGATTGCGGGATCAACCAAGGCCGTATATGTTGTCGGACCCTATTATGTTGTCTATTAGTAAAGTAATCTTGGTCGGACCGAGGGGTCCAAAGTCTATATGGCAGCACGGCGTACATTCTCCTACTAGGCCATAGGGATACATGTTAAAAAAAACATTTTACGCAGCCCCCACCAGTAACGAATGGCAGCACTCGGGCGTATGGGCGTTAAAAACCTACTACACCATAGGGTTCCCATGTTAAATCGATGCTTTTCAGACGAGACTGGTCGTAACCTATTGTACATATTTTAAATACGACTTCTGGAACCGATAGCTTCAGGCCTTAGATACAAAATTTCAATTGATTATTTTTCGATATTCCGGGCGTAAAGAGGTAAGGTGGGCTAAGGGGTTAAAATTGTCGGAACGACCACTGACCGCTTCCAAATGATACTACAGTACTGAAATATACACAACCTCGACTACTTCTTCGTAGTAGAATTTAATATGACCACTTCCAAATGTTACTACATGTACTGCAAATACACTACTTTGACTACTACTTCGTATATTTGCTCTCGTTTAATTCAATAAATAAAGATATAATCTATGGAAATACAAGTTATTGATACCAAACAATACGTTTAGTTTATAATAAACAAAACAATTACGATACAAATTATATCTTGTCTAATTCATTTGGTCATTACATTCCTTACTGTTCTACCCGCTGTTCTATTACCATGATTTTACGGGCCCACGGCATATTTACATGCAGCCGATACGACAATAAAAAGTAGCTAGAAATAAAGGGTGAACATTTTTCTTTTGATTTCCGGGATCAAAAGTGTACGCCGTGAGGTTGGTTTTCGAGCTATTAAGCATCTCGTGAACCCAGGGCAATAGAAGGTATCTATTGCCTTGAATAGAACACTGGGTACTCCAAAGTTTGTTTTTGTATATACTAAAAATATACTAGAAAAACTAGAAAACATACCAACAAATGAAGGTTACTACCAGATTCGGAATAATATACCAAATATGGATGCACGACATTCGCGGCAAGTATGGCGTTCGTGTTTCAATCAAGAATAATACAGATTTGTACAGCCTTTGCATTCACTCCCGTGGAGTATTTTATCTACCGTGCGTGGAGTGGCATTCTTCGTCACCGACGGCAGGGTATTTATTGGTCCGCGTCTCGCTTTATGTTCCAGTTTCTGGTTAGTTAGTGGAATGTATTGATAATTGAATTATTTATTTTTTGTCAGTTATGTGAGCAGTCATTGTCGTGTACAGCCTTGGAATTTGTGCCATTTTCTGGACTTTTTGGGTCCAAATAATTTGCTAACGGTGGGGCTGGCGTCACCGTCGCGGCCGGGCAATCAAATCAAGGTTCAAGGTTACTATCACCGTTGTTGGTCTGGAGTCATGGGGAAGCTTTATGACGTCACCAGATTCTGGCTACGAGCGAATCTTAGGCGGACCCGATCAGACTTAATGGCTACGAGCAGTAGGTTTCGTCCCGATCAGACTTAATGGCTTCAAGCTGTAGGCCGACTCTATCAGACTTAATGACTACAAGCTGTAGGCTGACCCGATCAGACTTAATGGCTACGAGCTGTAGGCAGACCCGATCGGACTTAATGGCTATGAGCTGTAGGCCGACCCGATTGGACCTAATGGCGGGGATAGGTTAGTTTAGTTTCATTAATTCTGATCGGTTCGGCCTACCGCTTGTAGCTATTAAATTGGGGCGGCCTAAGATTTGCTCGTATCTGGTGACATCTTAAAGCTTCCCTATGACTCAAGACCAACAACAGTGATAGTAACCTTGAACCTTTATTTGATTGCCCAGCCGCGACGGTAATGCCAGCCCCACTGTTACCAAGAATTTTGCTCTCTTCATATTTCATATCAGGCCGCTCAATATTGTTTTCCCGCAAGTTTGGTAAGACTTCGCTCGGCCTTCAGCCTCGCTCGTAATATACATCCTTGACACCTAACTGGCTGAATTTGGTGACACTGTGTTGAAATGGTTTTGTATGTACTCATTGGTTATTTGGAGAAATTTGTACATACAAGTTATTGGTTCATGTCATATTCTTCTGCATCTGGCTATTGCGCTGAAGCGGCAGAGCCTGGACAGCTTGGCGGTGACTGCTGTGTGTTGAATAGTGCAAGTCTGATCGGGTCTGCTGCTGTTGTACTGTTACTGGCGCATGTGAGGCCTTCTGCATTTATATTGTTGCTAAGCGTGGCGTTGGTCCAGTCCCTGGGGTGCTTGACAAGGGATTAACTTGGTATGTATCTTAGGATGAGCAGTAGTTGTTGTGTCTGCAACATACAAGAGTGCCGGATCTTACCAATCAAGAAAAAGCGTAACATAAGTAAAACATTCATTCATATTTTCGAGCACAAACCAAGCCAAAGCAACCATGACAATGACCCCAACATTGCAGTTTTTTGTTGTCCAAAAAACTTCCACACATTTTCTTTCCTCGCGCATAATGCCACGCGCCATGTCTCATTAGTTCCCCTTGTTCGGGCGGAACATCCTCCCCCCGCCGCGAGAGTGAGACGCCGGCATCATGGGTCACCGTCTACAGGTGACACAAGTTCCTCTAGAAGGCATATCTTGACCGCGGGCCGGTGCATCGTCCCACCACGGGCCCGAAGTCGCGCCCGTGGTGCCCGTGGTGACCCGTGGTGACCGTGGTGACCGGTTTCATACCGGTCACCTCTCCACTTGGTGGTGGTTTCCATCGTCTCTTCCGCCGGTCGATCTTCATGGGAGCGAGAATACTGCATGGCATACTTCGTGCCGAACGCTTCAGTTGACCACCAATCAGTCACCAGAGCTTGCAGCTCATCGCTGTCAGCATATCGTCGGGTCACGTGCATCACTTCTCGGGACCCCACCGGAAGTAGCTGCGCCACGCTGCCTGTCAGGCACCACCCGAAGTGTGTCCGGATAGCTGCTGGCTGTCCCGGTTTGCCCACTCGGGCCTCTCGCTGGAGAATCGCCTCCAGCACGTTGGCCCCCAGCAGCAGCTCGATTTTCTTTCCGTTTGTATCGGGAATCGATATGCCCTCCAGGTGGCTCCACTGCGATCTTTTCGTCCAATCGACTCTTTGCGGTCGGATGTTGAGCTGAGGGACAGTGAACACTTCAGGCACCTCTACTGGCTTCGATTCTTCATCTGCAACCAATGATGACACCTTGAGCGACACCTTCATCGTAGGCCGGGTCATGCCGGTACCTTCCACGTTGCCGAGTGTCAGCTCCTCCGTCGATCCAGTCACGGACAGCTCTCGCAGCACGCTCTCGACGCAGAGAGATGTGTCCGCTCCCGAGTCCAGGAGCGCGTGCGTGTCGTGGAATTTTCCCGCTGAACCCAGCAATCTCACAGGGACCACTTGCAGCAGTGTTGTTCCGGGCCCGCTGGGCACGTCCATAGCGGTCGTCATCACGCGTCTCGGCTGGTCAGCAGCTGGCACTGGAGCGTCCTCTGAGCGCTGACTTGAGCGATCAGGCACATGCAGCAAAGGATGATGCTTCCCACGGCAGCCGCTTTCTCCGCAGATCAGCTTTTTTCTACACCGGCTGGCCCAATGAGACTCGCCAAGACAGCGATAACAGCGCTTGCTATCGCGGGCGAGCTGCAGGCGGTCGACAGGTGGCATGACCTTGAAAACCGGGCAGCTGTCTAATTGGTGGGTTTCTTCCACGCAGACCGGACATGGAGTGCCTTCTGTCGCCGCAGCTGTCGCCAGAGTGGTGCGCTGGTTGCTGCTTCCAAATCTACTGCGACGCCCGGCCGGTCCCACTGGATCAGCCCGCCACGACCGAGACATCGCCTCCTCTCGCTGCTTGGGTACACTGAGCGCGCGGCGGCCCGCCAGCACCAGCGGTTTCAGCCATTGGTCGACGTCACTCAGTGTGGGCCGGTGCGGTGCCATCTTCAGCTCCACCTGACCCCACTGCCAGGCCAGTGACCTGGGTAGCTTTTCCAATACCTGCTCCAGGTTTGTCACCGCAGCGAGGTCGGCTTCAAAACCTCGGACGGACAAAACACTGACCGCCGCGTGGAGGGCACGTGAAAAGTGCATCAGCTCCTCCACATCATTTTCCTTTATGCTTCGATGCTTCAGGACACTGTCGAGAGTTGCCATTACAACTGCGCGTGGGTCACCGAACTGTGACTCCAGCTCGTTCAAAGCCTCATCATACATCCTGCCATCACACAGAAGCCCGCGCACAGCCTCTCGCGCCTCGCCGGTTAAACAAGACTGTAAGTATGTCAAACGTTCTGTGTTGGAGAGAGCAGGGTTTTCATGTACCAGGGCCTTAAAAAGTCCACTCCACCGTGGCCACTCGAGAGGAGAGCCACTGAACTCCTCCAAAGTTATCTTGGGCAGAGCTGAGGCCCGGCGTTGTACGTCACCGCAAGGCATTTCACCCAGCCAGCGCTCTATGCGCTTTTGAGAATCGGCCTTCGAAATCGGCGCGGGAGGCTGGGATCGTCGGAGTCCCGCATCGGGCTCATAATGCAAATTATCTGCATCTTTCCGCTGCATTACATGTTCACCGGGCATCGGGGCGACTTTGGAGGGTGGTTCTGAACCATCTGGACCATCTGGCGCATGATCTTCCTCTCTGCATGATTCTCCAACAGCCAAAACTTTCAGGGACTGGGATCCTAATTCGTCGTCTTCCATGAGTTTCACTTCCAGAGCGTCGATTTCTGCCGCGTCGGCGGCCCTTTGAGCCTCTAAACGGGCCTCTTGCAACACGAGCTGGGCCTCGGCCTCAGTAGCGGCTGCAGCGGCGGCGGCGGCTCGCTTGCGGGTCTCCACTGCCCGTTCAGCTTCCTGCGCCGCTCGCTTTGCCTGTACTGCCTTCAACTGGGACACATGGGCCTTCCTTCGCTTGGCGTTGGTTGTAGAAGTGCTACCTTCCACTTCACTTCGCGTGTTCAGGCTGGTCCCTGACCGGGCTACACTCATTTTTAGTTCTTACGTTACTCTAAGTTGCGAAAATATGAAGCTTACTCTAAATTATACACTTTAAGTGATGCTTTAACTACGTTACGTTAATTCTGGATCCGGCCCGGGAGACCAAATGTTGTGTCTGCAACATACAAGAGTGCCGGATCTTACCAATCAAGAAAAAGCGTAACATAAGTAAAACATTCATTCATATTTTCGAGCACAAACCAAGCCAAAGCAACCATGACAATGACCCCAACATTGCAGTTTTTTGTTGTCCAAAAAACTTCCACACATTTTCTTTCCTCGCGCATAATGCCACGCGCCATGTCTCATTAGTTCCCCTTGTTCGGGCGGAACAGTAGTCGGCTCAGCAGTAGCAGAAGAGGGCTCTTGTAGTCAGATATCTGGGGCTTCCCCGGCACAAGTGTTGATGTCATGCAGTTTGTTTTCACATTATATTGTGTATTTTCCTTGGTGTGAAACATGTGTTATATAAAATATATGTGATTGATCTCATTATAAAGGCATTGCACATGATTTTAAACTTGGCAGATCCAGAACGGTGGTTTCGGGCCTGGGGGATATAAAATATATGTGATTGATCTCATTATAAAGGCATTGCATGTGATTTTAAACATTGGCGGATCCAAAACGGTGGTTAAATTTGCTCCGATTTCAGGTTTTTTTTTTGGGGGGGGGGGCATGGCGCCATGCCTCCTTCCCCTGGATCTGCTAGTGATTTTAAATATCACATTTGTATGTGCTCTGCTGTAGTATTTATCCTGATCTAGTCATAAGCATGCTTGAATTGCATCCATATATGTATATATTGACAATATATATATATATATATATATATATATATATATATATATATATATATATATATATATATATATATATATATGTGTATGTGTATGTGTATGTGCATGTGCATGTGCATGTGCATGTGCATGTGCATGTGCATGTGCATGTGCATGTGCATGTGCATGTGCATGTGCATGTGCATGTGCATGTGCATATGCATATATATATATATATATATATATATATATATATATATATATATATATATATATATATATATATATATATATATATAGTGCAAATCAAGAATACTGATGTCTAGATCGGATATTTTGCCACAGTATGTTGCCTAAAATATGATATGCCTAATCACGTACGATACCTATATTTAATATTATTGCATTACTAATGGTCTTCTGACATGATAATAACTAAATAATAAATGCATTAATGAATATTTAATACATTAATTATTTAGTTGATATCATGAGATCATTATCAATAATATAATATTTCAAAAAGGCCACAGTCTGACTATTCACGTCGTTTTCTCATTCCGTCGAATTTAAAAAGTGTTGTCTGCAGCGGGATTCGAACCCGTGCTTGGCCATCGCTCGATCTGCATGGGTTCACGAGATGCTTAATAGCTCGAAAACGAACCTCACGGCGTACACTTTTGAACCCGGAAATCGAAAGAAAAATGTTCATGCTTCATTTCTAGCTACTTTTTATTGTCGTATCGGTTGCAGGTAAAAAAAACGTGGGCCCGTAAAATGGCTTTTTAACATGGAACCCTATGGCCTAGTAGGAAAATGTACGCCGTGCTGCCATATGGACTTTGGACCCCCCCCCCCCGCGTGAACCCATGCAGATCGAGCGATGGCAAAGCGTGGGTTCGAATCCCGCTGCAGACAACATAACCATGGCTGGATTTATCCCTATATTTTATCCCTATAGCCATAGGAATCCGCTGCAGATAACAGAGAGAGAGTCGTGTAATCGTAATATATAATGTAAAACGAAGTATGATGCCAGAGCGTTGAGACAAAAGCAATCATAAAGCGATGTGCTCAAAGCAATGGAGTTTGTTTTATGATATTGTTTCACCTTCATATTGTTCAGTAGCATGGCTCCGGAGCGGACAGCTCCATACCAATGGCAACGGCTGTTGGTGGTTTTGGTCCAATTTGGTCCACTTAAAGTAAACCAATCTGTATAAAACGCAAAACGGCACCGTTTTGGACTACGCCGGATCGAATGGTGAAGAAATCACGCAGATCGGTTCCATAGCCTCGGAGTATGGGCTTGCCTGCAACTGGTTTTGGTGGTTTTGGTCCAGTTTGGTCTACTTAGAATGAACCAATCTGGATTAAACACAAACGGTACCATTTTTGACCACGTCGGACTGAATGTGGAAAAAATCATGCAGATTGGTTCCATAGCCTCGGAGCATGGGCTTGCCTGCAACGGTTTTTGGTGGTTTTGGTCCGATTTGGTCCACTTAAAGTGAACCAATCTGTAAAAAAACGGCACCGTTTTGCACCACTCCGCATTGAATGGTGAAGAAATCATGCAGATCGGTCTCATAGCCTCAGAGCATAGGCTTGCCTGCAAATTTGAACTACAGGTTTTGATCCAATTTGGTCCATTTAGATTGAACTAAAGTGGATAAAACGCAAAACGGCACCCATTCTGACCAGTTCAAATTGAATGGTAAAAAATCGCTCAGATCGGTCCAGTAGTTGCGGAGCATGGGCTTTTCTGCTAATCTGGACAGTTGTTTAGACCCTCCCTATTCAATACAAACAAAACATGGCTGCATTTATCATGTGACCAAGCCCTCCCTCAGCAATAAGAAGTTGTTAACATTCATATTGACATATATAAAATCAACTCCTCATATTAATTTATTACTGACCAATATTGTAACAGTAACATACAGTAACAATCAGGGCCTATTCTAACATGTTAACGGGGGCAAATGCCCCCCCCCCCCCCATTGAGCCATTTTGCCCCCCCCCCCCCACCCAGTCAAGAAATGTTGCCCACCCTGATTTCAGTATTTCCATGTCAGATTTCGCTTGGTAGGTATTCAATTAAAATACAATATGCTTACCTGGTGATAAATGTATACAAATCCCATGCAAATGTGATGATATTCCTAAGTTATAGTATTTCCCAGCCAAAATAAGCATCTTTAAATTATTTCCAGAATATCTCGAATTTCAATATCCTTTGAACAATTGCTCATTAGTGGCAGAGTGGGGGAGACCGGGGGTCTCACAGGATTTAATCAGATCGGGAGTTGTTCGATCAGGAACGTTGCCATACAATTTGGAGTGGGTGGGGCAACTGCTGAGCCGATTGTGTTCAAATTTGGTGTGTGGTTACTGGTTAAGGAATAGACACCCCCTCAGGCTTTTCGCGGATAGCGGAAAAACAGCGAAGCGCAGCGCCGCCATTTTCGGCACAGCTGTTTGTGCATCAATTGTCCACATTATGTTTTAAAAAAATCATTGGGTCATCTTAGGTCAGGTCACCAGACCAGGTCACGTGACCCCACCTCCCAAAAAAAAACTTGTGGTCGTACCACAGTCACAGTTTTGGGATGATCGGTTTTACACCTACAGGATTTCATAAGGTCACATATATCTACAATTCGTTTATGTTGGATTTGTAATATCAGTGACCTAAGGTTGGTTTAATTTCGTGACCTCCCCATTATAAGTTGAAAGGGAAATATTAAAATGCTTCCTATTCTAAGGAGACGCAAGATAGCAGTCTAATTCCTTCTGGAGCATGTTATTATAGGCCATTCTTGAAGACCCAGGTGCATTTTTGGTTCAGTGACCCCACGTGTTGAATCTATCGTCCGGATTTGTTTTCTTCGTCGGATTTTTTTGTTTTAATGTAATTTATTATTATTGGCAATCAAGAGCTGAAACGCAACTGCTAATACAAAAGTAAATGTACATACATACTGACGTGATGAATATGATGATTAAGTGAATAATACATCTGAAGTTGTTTTGACGATCAGTATTTCTAAGCACATGATCGCTTAGTAAATTTTCACAGAAATGACAGTAATGATTTTTGCTGGCATTTTAACCTCCGATTACTTCTTGAGGAGCATTTTGTCCCCGACCTTATCCATAAAGACAGAACACTTTACCACCCCTGCACCAACGTGCCTTTATACCAGAGGCAACAACGTATCGGACTCGAGGGGCCCTGAGGGCCCCCTTGGGCTGATACATATAGATTATAGAACCTTTTGATTTTGTAGGGCATAGTTCCAGACAAAAACAAAATAAAGCAAAAAATTCCGCACCGCTACGCGGCGCAAATCAATCAATTTTCTTTGCCAGTACAAAAGGGTCTAATATAAACCGTACACACTGGCGGTCGCAGGGGGGGGGGATATGGGGGTCATGGCCTTAAAGGGATATTGCTACCTCGCAGGCCAATATGGAGTTTTTGGTGTGTATCGGTCGATTAAGCGTGTCCGATTTCACCAGCAAAATGTGGTTCCTGAAACTCCCCCCCCCCCCTATTATATAAAAATACATTTTCACCACTCATGGTTGCCAAGCATTCGTAAAATTGGAGTCGCCACATCACTATTTAGAATCACTTCTTTGCGGACTGTTATTTTCTTTTGAATGTTGCAAACTCAACATCACCATTCCGTCAGTACACTTTAAAATTCAAAAGCGTATGCAGTTAATTATATTTGCAACAACCTTAGCCTCTTTCATAATAAAACAACAAAAATTGTTATGGCTCGACTTTCGGACCGTAGGAGTTATGTGACCTATACCTTATAACACAGATAGACCTTTCAATGTCAAGTCTCGGCGAATTCATACGCTTCGGCTTTGGGCGGCCGCCAATACCACAGCCAAACTGGATCAGAGCGGCCATCATGAATCTAGTACTGAGCACAGCTGGGACCAACGTTTTGGAGTCAGAAATAAATATAAAATGCTTTGCCGATACACTGCTATACACTGCTATACACTGATACACTGCTTTAGATGCTGCAGGAGCAAGTTTGAGCTTGAGCACACATGATTGTTGATGATCCCCACCATTCATTTAAGTTGCTTTTTAGAAATCCTCCGGAGGTGGCAATATCCCTTTAACCCGCGAGTTACTGGGGATATATTTCATAACGCGACTTACTGGGGGGGGGCTATTTTTTGCCCCCCCCCCCCTCTGATCTCCGGAACTACTGGACCGAATGTAAAAATGCAAACGGCATTCGATAGCCCTGGGAAATTTATCGAGGGAAACATAATATTGTTGACCTCAGGGTCACCGATGACGTCACAGGTCAGGTCAAGTACAAAATGTTTGACCGTGTCGAAAGGTCTCGATGGATGGAATTTCGCTCAAAATTGCGATATTAAACGCATAAGCTGTCGATAAATCGGTATGATTCGTGTGTCTGACACTTCTAAGTACCTTTCTAAGCTGTTTATGACCTTGGGTCAGGTCAAGGTCATCCGAGGTCACGAGGTCAAACTGCAGATTACGGTCATTAGGCGTTGTAACACATGTTTATGAGTTTTTTTCGTCTAGAACACGAAAAATGACCTTAGAACATTGTTCCATATAAATAGAAGTAAAAAAGCAAAAATGGAAATGCGTTTTTTATGTATAGTAATGCTGTGAGAAGTGGTCAATTTTTGTCATTTAAAGGTCATAGCTCGGTCATTTTGAAAGATATCGACTTTAAATTTGGTACACATATTCACTGCATACGTCTCGATCACATGTATTCCGTTTTTTTATCATTCTGATTTTTTCTTGAAAATGTTGTTTAAAAAAAATTATTTGGATTTCTCAAAATTTTGAATTAAAAAACAACTCAAAAATCCGAGATTGCAGTTTGATAGCCCGGTCTATTGTCAGTAATTTGATTACAAAATTTAGTTTATCTCTAATATTGTACCTTTGACAGCGTTTTCCGCAAACCATTATTTTGCAACAAAAACCGAAGAACATGACGTCACTCTGACGTCATTCCCGGTTGACCTTTCATAGCCTCATATTTGTCCGTGTGCCAACATGTGTAGAATTGATGTGAGAGAAAGTACTGCAAGTTTGGTGACGATACCGGTGTTCGTTTAGGAGTTATTGCAAAATAACGGGAGGGGGGGGCAAAAAATAGCCCCCCCCCAGTAACTCGCGGGTTAAATGGGGGGGGGACATGTCTTTTGACACCACCTTTTGCTCCAGACATATTTCCTCGTTTTGACCCTGCATGCTGGTTCCAATAGCAAAAATTCGTTCTCCAGCCCGCTCAGTTGTTGTGACTGTCTGGCGAGCGCCGACAGTCAGCGTGTATTTCCGAGAACAGATCAGGAGCGACTGTACATACAAAACACCGCGGGGACCGGCTTCAAGCTGGTCTACATTCCCGCCAAAAAAGGCCGGCTCCTATTGGCTGGCGACAGACACCATGTCCCCACCGATTGGCTAGCGCACGACCACATCTATACAGTTTATTAGGTCCCTCCATTTCATGGGTTTTATGGTGACCACGTCGTATACATATACAAAAACATACATCGGAGTAGATTAAAATCAGATAAAAAAACTCTAATAAAAAACTTTGCAAATAGAGGCATCTCGCGATTTAGACGCTGCTACACTCACGACGAATCGTTCCAGTGCTTGCTGGCGCGACACAAAAACCCGCGTCGGGCGAACTCAGTTCGCACGCGAGGCAGACGCAGCTGCCCTCGCTCGGTTGCACGCGTGCTGCGGACTGACACGTCAGAGCTGAGCAGCAACTTTTTCCGTAGAATTTGTGGTGCATTGTCCGAGGTAAGTAGGCTACGGACCATGGCTACATCGCTGACACGTACCATATCATCGACACATTTCCACTCCAGCTCGCTCAGTACAGGAGTAATGTGAGCTCTTCGGTCAAGGCCAGAAACGATACGCGCGCCGAAGTTGATCACTTTCTGAATGCGCTTTTTCTGAGAGATGCAGCAGCTACCCCACACACTGATACAATAGCGGATATGTGGAAAAACCAATGCTTCGATAAGTATACGTTTTGTGTCTTTCGGTAGTCTGTTTCGCATCCTGGCTAGGCTGACAAGTATCATGTTGCAGCGCCGAACGACAGACGTGACATGCGAATCCCACGTAAGGTGAGGGTCGATTGTGATTCCCAGGACCTTGACGCTTGGTGACGGAAAAATTTCATCACTACCGAAATGGACTGAGAAACTGGTGTTCGTTTTTTGACGTTGAGACTTCAAAATTATCATTTCAGTTTTGGATGGGTTAATTTTGAGTCTGTTCTGAGTAAACCACTGTACGGTTACCGAGAGGTCATTTTCAACTCTTTCTTTGATAGCCAGGAAGTTTTGTGGAGTGTCAGCGTCAAGGAACTGGACATCATCAGCGTACATGACGACTTTCACATGTGACAGATGTTGAGCCAGGTCATTCGTGAATATGAGGTACAAGATGGGCCCTAAAATCGAGCCCTGGATCACGCCGTGTGTCACACTCACTGGGCACGACCCGATAGCCTGGCTACGTCCCCTCAACCAATCAGCAAACCAGTCCGGCCGAATCCCGTACCAGCCCAGCTTGTCCAAGAGGCGGCCATGCTCGACGCTGTCGAATGCCTTCGAAGTATCAGCCGTCACGAGTGACGTCACGAGGCCCTTGTCAATGTTGTCAGTGACATACGTGATTGCGTCGAGCACAGCCGCCCCCGTGGACATGCCGGGCCGGAAACCATACTGCTGCGGGCAGAGCAGAGCATTGCAGTCCAGATAGGTCATCAGCTGCGAACACACCACGCGCTCACACAATTTGGCCACAACGGGGATGATTGAAATCGGCCGATAGTTGCCTGGGTCACGCCGGTCGCCCTTCTTGTACAGCGGGATAACGACGGCAGACTTCCACTGACCAGGCATGTCGCATTTTGCTACGCACGAGTTAATTAAGTGCAGCAGATGGGGCCCCACTACGGCGAACGTCTTCCTTAGCATATCAACAGTTATGCCGTCTGGGCCACACGCACGGGACGAGCTCATCCGCTGCAGTGCGGCAGACAGTTCTGGCAGCTGGGCAGGCCGCGGCGAGAACGCGTCGCTGCAGACGCGCGGCGGGCGCGGCGGCAGCGGCTCCCCGGTGTCGGCGGCCGCCAGCGACCTCGCCACGTCTCCTCCAACCGACGCGAAGAAGTTGTTGAGCCGGTCAGTCCAGCCCAGGTCGTGCAGGTTCGATGCAGTACTGGTCCTGGGCGCCGTTTTTCCCGACGATACCAGAAATTGACGGATGTCCCGCCATGTTCTCGATCTTGAATTCCTGAATGAAGTCTGGAAATATGAAGCGCACGCCCGGTTGAGTACCATCTTGACAGCATTTCGGCGTAAACGAAACTCCGTCTCGGCGGCGTCGCAAGGTGTCAGCTGGCGGTCAATGCGCGCCTGGTCACGCGCAGCCATCGCCTCTCTGACTTCATCATCCTGCAGCCACGGGTACGGCCTGTGCTTCAGCTTGATGGTACGCACTGGCATATGGGCATCAATAATCGGGCTCCATGTTTGCAGGAAGCAGCTCCACTTTTCGGGCGTGGAGCTGGCGTCGTACAGGGATGACCAGTCCGCCCGCAGCAGGTCCAGGCACAGGGCGTCTGTGTTGACATTCCGATTGGACCTCACTCTAATGGTATTCACCACGTGGCGCGTCTTTATGACCGAAACTGTCGCGGTGATGAGGTCGTGGTCACTTATATCACACGACACGACGCGCGCGCTTGCTGTCAGATCGGGCTTGTTCGTGATGAAGTGGTCAATTAGCGATGGATTCAGTCCGGGGTGAGTTGGCGCGGTAATGAGCTGGGTCAGTGACAGGTCGCTCAGCTGCTGCAGGTATGACGTCACACCCTGCTTCTCCGGTCGCGAGACGTCGATGTTTGTATCTCCCAGCAGATACACTGGTAGATTGCGGCCGAGAATGCTCGTCAGCTGACTGTGCATGTCGTCGACTGTGACCACGTCACCAGTGACCCCGCACAGGTCACCAACCGATAGCGCGAGACGGGGCATCAGCCGGGTTACACTGTGTAGGAATATATCTAATTGAAAAGTTTCGTTTCTGGAAAATCCCCAACAAAACACTCAGCCACGATCTCGGACATCTACCCTTATCTAAATTATAACAAACTCCAATATTGTCTGAAAAAATAGTGAACGGTTCGCCACTAGACATAAGGGCTACTGTCACCAGCGCAGCGGCATACTCAGCCACATAAATAGGCAAAACAGTTTCTAAATTAATTGATAATGGGACGCAGCCCGGCCGCACAATTCCAATGCATGTTGGAGTGGCGTCTACATAAACTACGCGCTCATGCATGTCCGACCAGGCGATCCTGTCAGAATATCGCCACACAGTCACTTCCGACACATACGGCATCGCAGCCTCGCACGCGCTGCGGTCACCATCTCGAACTGCCTTTACAATTTCGAGCGGCAACTTCATAAATGGACGAACAAAATTCACAAAACCGGCAAGCCGCTGCCGCCACATCAGCGGCCAGTCAGGCGAGTACCGTGACAAGGCACTGCGCAGAGGCCCTATTACCTCCGACTTAACTTGCGCCGAACACTTAATTAAATTAATCATCACGCCCAAAAACGTAACTGCTGTAGCGGGAACAATAACAGATTTTTCCAAATTAATACAAAGACCAACCTCCGTTAAAAAAGCACAAACACCGTCTAACATTATAGGATCACGCGCCAGAAACAAAAAATCGTCTATATACGCCATACCTTTCACCCCAGGATATCTCTCCTCTACCAGCTTAACAGTAACGGAGGAAAACAATTGCATTTCCGCAGGCGCGACTTTCAGCCCCATGGGCAGCCTAGTAAAAACATAAGTTTTGCCGCCATAACTAACACCAAAATTATTTTGCGTTGAGGGCGCTAACGGTATATGAAAAAATCCATCACGAAGGTCTATTTTCACTGCATATTTAAAGCCCTCAAAAGACAACGCCAAAGCACGCTCTGCTGACGGCAGCACACACGGACGGTCCGGCAAAAAAGGTGTCAGCTCAGACATGTCATACACGAGTCGAGCCACGGTCTCAGATTTCGCCACCGGAAACAACCTATAGCACGCCACAGGCCTGCCGAGCCGCAAAATACCTGCCGCCACACAGTCCTCGACGGCCGCACTCATTAAGTGTGACCGCGGCGTGACGCGCCACACAGGCGGCACCAGCATCGGTACCCGCACCTTCAACCCGCGCGCCAGCACACTGCGCATCCGATGATGTGCCGCGTAAAAGTTCGCTTTCACTCTGATCGCCACCGGTGGCCGAACACGCGCAGCGGCCCCCACGCGCCGCCGATGATCACCGATCAAGCTTATCAGCGAGCAGGCCGCCGCCACGGGAGGAGACGACGTCGACCGCCGAACTTCACCGCCGGCCACTAGAAGTTCCACCAGCTCACCAGAGACGGCGCCACCATCGACGTCACCCGACAGCGAAGGCGGCGGCCGACACGCACCCACGTCCGCCGCCGAGTCCCCGAGACGGCAGCCCCCAAACGACGCGTCTACACCCGCGCCACACACCAGAGACGACGCACCGAGCAGGGGAGGGGCGGCGGACAGCAGTACCGCCCGGGGCGGGCAGAGCGCGCCGTCACGGCCCGGCATCGCAGCCGGGTCACCTCCCCCAGCAGAGGAGAGCGCCGGGGAAGAAGTGGTCGGCGAGGAGCCGGAGCGGGGCGCCAAGACCGTCGCATCCTCTGCCGACCTCAATGCTGCCCTAATTCTGACGTCTCGTCGGGGCCGCCGGCGCCGTCCCCCGCGGAGGCCGAAATGCAGAACGCAGCGAGGGTCGGGCGCAGCGGCCGACGTCAGACGCCGCCACGTGCTGAGCGGGCGGCACCGCCGGGCGGGCGGCGGCCGGGGCGAGGTGGATGCCGAGCCAGTCCATTTCGCTGGTGTGCGAATCGTCGATTGCCGCCGCCCACCCATGATGCGCCACAATCAACAACAGACGGACGCGGGACCAGTACCAGGCGTGGTGGTCACCGGGGGGCCCGCCACTGTCTCCGATTATCAGCAGAGCCCGCACCTCTTCTTTCTCGCGGGTGCCGAAGCGCACGGATGACCCGTGCTGTGCCCGCAGCTCCTCCAGCCAGAGGCACTGCTGAGCTAAGCCGGGCCCAGGCGCCGTCACCTTCACCACCGGTTTCCTCTCCCCCGGCTCCGGCACAGGCTGAGATGCCGCTGCCGCCGGTGTCGCTCCGATCAGGCCGGCACTGGTCAGCCGGGTGACAACGGCTTCCACCACGGCTTCCATGTCCAGCGCGCTGGTCCGTGACCGAGTGCGTGTCGGGGACTGTGGCATCGTCACCACCGGTAGTCCGCTGCGTGGAGTCCGGAGGTTGTCACTGTCCACCGCCCAACTCACATGAAGAGGCTTCCCTCGCGTTGTTGTGACTGTCTGGCGAGCGCCGACAGTCGGCGTGTATTTCCGAGAACAGATCAGGAGCGACTGTCTGAGGTTCTGAGACAGTCGCTCCTGAACAAAATTTTGGAGCCACTTCGCGGCGCAATAATTGTTTATCGCATGCATAAGATTTACTGCTCGTAAAAACAGCTTCAATGCAAGTTTTTTTTCTCCTCAATATACGGGTTTGATGTCGTAACTATGATGGTTTGTGAACTGCGAGCCGCCAAATGTAGGCTTGCTGAGTGACCTCCGAAAAGTGCCCGAGGCTATATCTTTAAAACCGCTACTCGGATAATTGTTTCGTTGGCACAGCTGGCTTCCCCGCCTATGATAACCTCCTAGACCAAATTACAGCCAAAAATAAAATATGGTGTGTTATGCCTTGGTCTATCTATCGTGGAATGCCCCAGGTGTCTTATTGCGGAGGCTGCCAAATGTTAAATATAATTACAGAATTAAAGAGGAATTAAAGAGTGATGAAAAACTGAGACAGGTGCTATATGTATGTCTGTGTGACTCATTTCACTGTATTGCAAAGTCTTTTCAACTGTAGGAAGTGTTGCAAGTGGGGGTCACAGTAATCACACATAATCACTATTCATTCTTACCTAGCAATAGCCTCTTCACCTCTGCGTGCTGAATCAATCTAGGTGGGAAGCATAAGATAGACCTGCCCAAGATGAGATTGATTATGGTAATGTTAGATAGATAAAAGCGCTCCAGTGACATCACCAAAGTTATCATCACCTTCCGTTGTCACATGTCGTGAAAAGGAATGAGTTTGGGTTGAAAAGGACAAAATTAATAATGCACTTTGTTTTTAATTCAATAACCATTTTCCATTCCTTGACTTTCATTGGTGCAATGAGTTGGAGAAAAGCAATGCTTGTTAACAAAATTTTGTCGTGTAGGTCTTCATGTTGTTTTTACTAGTAGCTGGTGATGTCATTTTAATCAATTACATGCTAACAGGGTGTTGTGAATTAACATTCTTGTTTGGTCGCATGAATGTTTGGGTCCCCACCAAACCATTGCTAAGATTGGCTGTGACTGTCCTCTTAGCATTTGACATTAAACATGTTCCATTGTGTCAATTCACTTTGAGTAAAGTACTTAGCTGACCATTTCAGAGTTCTTTCCTTATACAACATTTGGGTATTATTTCAGTTGATGGCTTAGACAGCAAGCCCTGTGAGCAGTCCATTGTGATCCACGCACGGAGACGTCCAACATCGCACTGCCGCCATGTCTGCATCGGGCACCCTCGTGCTGGACAATGGCGCGTCTCTGCTGAAGGCCGGGCTGGCCTCGCGGAAGGACCCTCTCGTGATGCCTAACGCCATCATGAAGGCCAAGAGCGAGCGGCGGCGGCCTTTCGTCGGCAACCAGATCGACGAGTGTCGTGACGCCAGCAGCCTCTTCTACATCCTCGGCTTCCAGAAGGGCTACCTCGTCAACTGGGACGTGCAGAAGACCGTGTGGGACCACCTGGCTGGCAAGGATTGCCTCGGCCTCAACATCAGCCGGTTGAATGTGGTCGTCACGGAGCCGTTCTTCAACTTCCGCTCCGTACAGGAGGCCATGAGTGAGATGATGTTCGAGGAGTATGACGTGGCCGGCCTACTGCGCACCAACGCCGGTGATCTCTGCGTGGCCGCCGAGCCGCAGCGGGCCGACAACATCTGCTGTCTGCTGGTCGATGCCGGCTACAGCTTCACGCACGTGGTGCCCTACGTGCAGGGCAAGAAGCGACGCGAGGCCATCCGCAGGATCGACGTCGGCGGCAAGGTGCTGACGAACCACCTGAAGGAGATCATCTCCTACCGACAGCTGCATGTCATGGACGAGACGTACGTCATGAACCAGCTGAAGGAGGACTGCTGCTTCGTCAGCCAGAACTGGCGCCGGGATATGAAACTTGCCGCACTCCCCGCCGCAGACAACCCGATCCTGCGACACTACGTGCTGCCCGACTTCACCAGCCTCCGGAGAGGCTACATGAAGCCCCGCGACGCTCCCGTCACCCCCGTCTCCACTCCCGCCGGCGGCGCTGATGGCGAGCAACTAATCCGGCTCACCAACGAACGCTTCTCCGTCCCCGAGCTGCTCTTCCACCCGTCCGACGTCGGCATCCAGCAGATGGGCATCCCTGAGGCGATTGTGGACGCCATCTCGGCGTGCCCTCCCGAGACGCGGCCACACCTCTACCGCAACATCCGCCTGATCGGCGGCAGCAGCTGTTTCCCCGGCTTCAAGGACCGTGTGTACGCCGAGGTGCGCTCGCTGGCGCCGGACGATCTTCAGGTGAGGGTCAGTCAGCCCGATGAGCCGGTGACTTGCGCGTGGCGCGCCGGTGCCAAGCTGGCCACCGACCCGCGTTTTTCGAGCCGGCTGGTGACGCGAGCACAGTGGGAGGAGCATGGGTTTAACGCCTGTCGGGAGACGTTCGACGTCTGACGTCTGACGTCTGCTGCGCCAAGTTAAGCACGTCACGCGCGACATCAGCTGATGTGCGACATCTGACTGACGTGAGACGTTTGACGATAGCCGTCTGTTTTGAGACGTCTTATGCGAGAGAATGCGTAGACAGAGTGGCAGGGGAAGAGACATGACATGTGCTCGGTGTGGTGACAATGACAATGCTCAAGTGTCAACTGGGAGTAACACGCCTAGGGGACGCATGTCTGAAAGTATCTTCATGTGCGGGTCTCGAGTGCCGTGTCACCAGTGTCACCAGTGTCACGTCGCGTGATCCCAACGACCCATCAAGGTCACATGTATTGCGCCATGCCGTCGTCCGTCTCACAAAAGCTGCGTCACGTGTTACATCGTACCTCGTCACGTGCCTGGAATGTCGTCTCCAGTTCCCAGTCACATGCCAGCCGGACTGGAATGTCTCTTCACGTGTCTCGAGTGTCGAGTCATGTCTCCAGTCATGCCACGTCACGCGTCTCGAGTCACGTCACGTGCCTCGCATTGTCATGTTACATTTCCTCGTGCCACGACAAATCGACCTTGGGGTCACTTCATGTGTTCATCTGTGTAACTGCTCATTGCGTTCGTGGTATCCCAACTTATTCCGTTCGTGGTATCCCAACTGTTGGCATGATCATCGAGATCGTATCGTATCATGCATATGTAATACAACATTGTCGACGGTCTTTTTCGTTGTTCACCTGGTTCAGGCGTAGATTCCATGAGTCAGGATTTCTGTTCAATGCAATACTCGATATTTTGTTTTACTGCCTTCTCTTTTTACAAACGACTTCGCATTTTTGCGTAATTTTACGTCGACTATACACTTGTTGATCTACACTATGCTCTGGCACTCCAATTATATAGGTAAAAGGTCATTTAAGAGGGAAAATATCGCACAACGATAAAGAGGTGCTATCGTCAGTCTGGTTCATCGTTTGGCGACACAATCTTCACCGGCGGAGCCTGACGGCCGTCTCTAGAATATACACATTCAGTAAAATACAATGATCTGTATATATTTATTAATCACGATATAGACTTGATATAATATAACATATGCATATAACGAGGCATATGCATGTCACATGATTCAATTGAACATCGCCAGTGATTGCACAACTGTAACGCCTGTCGGCGAAGCGCAAGCATGCGTATTGTTTCTGGTTGAACACAAAGTCCCGAGCATTGCACGATACTTTACAATGCACAGCACGCAAACAAGCACACCTGAATGCTGAATATACTGAACATCCATGAATACACAGCGCTTCTCTCTCAGCTCGTGAAGCATGAATACCTGAATACTGCACAGCGGGTGGGTGAACACCAATGGTTACACCATGGGGAGGTGTATCCGTGATTACACGATGTGCTTCCCCTCAGCGGTCTGGCAGGGCGACAGTCAAAGAAAGCTTGTCGCACGATTGCTCGAAACAAATCAGGTTATGCAAGAAATACATTAAGAACATGGCAGGCACAACTGAAAACTGTGTGTGCTGAAAATATGAATGCCTCAGGTCCCATCCCAAGATTTCGGCACCAAAAGCTTCTGAGGATGTGGTCCCGGCTATTCCATTTCAAGCTCGTGTGTACCGTTTTTCATAGCATGTAAGCGCCCTTAATCGTGCCAGCTTTCGTTGACTATCTTCTCTCACCCGACCAGCGCAACTGCCTACAAGCTTGAGGCTAAATACCGCTGCTACGCCTTACAACTCCTGCGGGGTCGGGTCGGACTCCTCCGGTGTCGACTCGTAGCCCACGTTGGTCTCTCCGTCCTTCTCAACAGCCGCGTTCTGGGCGGCCTCCTCCTGAGCTATCCGCAGGTCCCGCTTCAGCGCAAACAGGGCCATCAGGTACAGCAGGGCACCCAGGATGTACTCTCCCGGGTAGAACAGGTACAGCGTGTCTGTGGGTGACGGGTACCGCGCATGTTACAGGTACAGCAGGGCACCCAGGATGTACTCTCCCGGGTAGAACAGGTACAGCGTGTCTGTGGGTGACGGGTACCGCGCATGTTACAGGTACAGCAGGGCACCCAGGATGTACTCTCCCGGGTAGAACAGGTACAGCGTGTCTGTGGGTGACGGGTACCGCGCATGTTACAGGTACAGCAGGGCACCCAGGATGTACTCTCCCGGGTAGAACAGGTACAGCGTGTCTGCCGGTGATAGGTGCATAGACCATTAGTAAAATATATGTAATATACGTGTAAAACAGGTGTATAATACCGGCGCACATCAGAATCTGATAGGGGGAAACGGAATAGGAAAACAGAATATTATTAAGTTCCAAAATATCGATCGGTTACAAATGATGACTTCTGAAAACTCCCCGACCATATTTGGTAAAAGGACTTTCCATGTCGTGTGAACCGACTGCACCGAAGCTTTGCCATCAAGTAGGTCACGAATCATGAAAAGAAACATTTACCACGGTTGGTTACCCTCCCTGTTAATACATGCTTGACATGCAAAATGTAGGTTACAATAGACCAATACCAAAAAGACTTGGCGTTTTTGAAGCAATTCGTTAGAATTATCCACACATCGGCATTTGTGTTTTCAATCATGCAACGACATCTGTGTTTTTATTCGTTTCGAAAAACAAATATCCAATATCGAAATCAGAAATCTTAAAACTGACATAAGAAACCCCTTCCTACACAACCCTCGAGCAATAGTCCTGTGTGTAGCAATAGTCCTGTATGTAGCAATAGTCCTGTGTGTAGCAATAGTCATGTGTGTAGCAATAGTCATGGGTGTAGCAATAGTCCTATGTGTAGCAATAGTCCTGTGTGTAGCAATAGTCCTGTATGTAGCAATAGTCCTGTGTGTAGCAATAGTCCTGTGTGTAGCAATAGTCATGTGTGTAGCAATAGTCCTGTGTGTAGCAATAGTCCTGTGTAGCAATAATCCTGTGTGTACAATAGTCCTGTGTGTAGCAATAGTCCTGTGTGTAGCAATAGTCCTGTGTGTAGCAATAGTCATGTGTGTAGCAATAGTCCTGTATGTAGCAATAGTCATGTGTGTAGCAATAGTCATGTGTGTAGCAATATTCATGTGTATAGCAATAGTCCTGTGTGTAGCAATAGTCCTGTGTGTAGCAATAGTCCTGTGTGTAGCAATAGTCCTGTGTGTAGCAATAGTCATGTGTGTAGCAATAGTCCTGTGTGTAGCAATAGTCATGTGTGTAGCAATAGTCCTGTATGTAGCAATAGTCCTGTGTGTAGCAATAGTCATGTGTGTAGCAATAGTCCTGTGTGTAGCAATAGTCCTGTGTGTAGCAATAGTCATGTGTGTAGCAATAGTCCTGTGTGTAGCAATAGTAATGTGTGTAGCAATAGTCCTGTGTGTAGCAATAGTCCTGTGTGTAGCAATAGTCCCGTGTGTAGCAATAGTCCCGTGTGTAGCAATAGTCCTGTGTGGGCGTCTACGTGGCCGTCCACAGCCAGTGAAGATCCACTGAACAGGCAGCTGGTCTAGGTCTTACTTCTGAGCGCGTCGATCTCGGAGTTGCCGGCGTTCTTGAAGGCCTGCTTCACGGGGTCGACCAGCAGTGGCATGTTGCCGCCGACGTTAGAGATGACGAAGAAGTAGAAGGCGATGGCGGCGGTGCGGACCTCGGCCGGCACCAGCTCCACCAGCACCGCCAGCGTGATCGGGATCCACATCTCACCTGAGCGTGGATCACGACAAGAAACGCGCACGTGAATAACACACATGCCAATGTCATAGCCTCTATACCACAATTGTCACCACAGCTTACGCCGTTAGTGATAACTGATAAGATCTAGGGAGAACGATGCTTTAGTGTTTAGCATGGCTATCCAGAAGCTTTGGAAAATGATTATCCAGGATGGTCTTGGATGGATCCAGGATGAATGGATCAATCTCCCACTAACCGTACATGCTATGCTTTATCAAAGATTGGTCGCGCCAAGTCGGAACCTATACCTATAATAGGTATATATTCTGACTTCAATTCTGACATCAATAACTGATCAAATGCCAATCATACAGCTGGCTTATGTACCCAACAGGTGTCCAGAACACCGCTCCTGAACAGCGCTAAGACCAGTCTAACACTAGCATTAGGTAACCACGCTTCACATTTTCAGGTCAGCCCATTAAACATTGCCTGCAATAATGCGCCGCCGTGGCTGTGCCACCTCTCACCAATGATATACACGGGGATGAGGCAGATGTAGGCCCAGGGCGGATCGACGAACAGCACCATGAAGACGAACGGCGCGGCCAGCAGCTGGCTGACGATGATGACCCAGACCCTGCCGTGCAGGCCGACCCGGCTCACCACGCGGTCCGAGATGAAGCCGCCAAACACCACACCTACCATGACGGCAGACAGCACGGTCAAACGGCGTCACAAGGTCAGGTCAGAGATGAAGCCGCCAAACACCACACCTACCATGACGGCAGACAGCACGGTCAAACGGCGTCACAAGGTCAGGTCAGAGATGAAGCCGCCAAACACCACACCTACCATGACGGCAGACAGCACGGTCAAACGGCGTCACAAGGTCAGGTCAGAGGTGAAGCCGTCAAACACCACACCTGCCATGACGGCAGACAGCACGGTCAAACGGCGTCACAAGGTCAGGTCAGAGGTGAAGCCGCCAAACACCACACCTACCATGACGGCAGACAGCACGGTCAAACGGCGTCACAAGGTCAGAGATGAAGCCGCCAAACACCACACCTACCATGACGGCAGACAGCACGGTCAAACGGCGTCACAAGGTCAGAGATGAAGCCGCCAAACACCACACGGCAGACAGCACGGTCAAACGGCGTCACAAGGTCAGGGGTGAAGCCGCCAAACACCACACCTACCATGACGGCAGACAGCACGGTCAAACGGCGTCACAAGGTCAGGTCAGAGATGAAGCCGCCAAACACCACACCTACCATGACGGCCGACAGCACGGTCAAACGGCGTCACAAGGTCAGGTCAGAGGTGAAGTCACAAGATAGTGTATCTGGTGACATTCAACCGAAGGTCCCACACTACTATTCGCAATGGTAGGCTATTTCCCTGACGGAGCGCGGGAAGAGAGACGCTTGCCCATGAAACACTCACCAATGGATCCGGCCACCAGGGGGATCCAGGACATGTAGGCGCCGATCTCAGTGGACGTCTGGCCGATGCCTTCGAAGAACGTCTGCGTGCTGTACGACCACACGTAGCCGGCTGCCCGACGCAGAGAGGAAACGTCAACATTAAAACGAAACAAAGATTAGCACAGATGGTAAACATGAGGTGATAGTTTACACTCGGAATAGCCCAGTTCCGGCTTTTGCCACTGCTCAATACATCAAAACCGCCCACCTTTATACACCGCAGACCCCCCCCCCCCTCCCCCCTCTGCATACATCTTGTGCAAGGTCCCTAAACAGTCTTCATCGTGAAGACCCCTCTGGCGTCCCTCTCGTGCACGTACCCCTCGCATCTTTCCAAGACCCGACGAGCCCTCACCTGCGTTTCGGATGGCGCCGGCGAGGCAGAGCAAGAACAGGGACGGCCTGAAGAAGAGCTTCATCATCTCTGGCAGCCGCTGGACAAAGGTCTTCTGTCGGGCGGCGGCTCGACTCTCTTCTGACACACCAGACCGGGACGGCTCCCTCATCGTGAAAATCATCAGGACACCGAGCAAGATACCCGGGGCGCCGGAGATGAAGTACGACCACCGCCAGCCCTGTAATGCACAGAGTGCAGATGGTAGAGTCATGCAGGATTCGGCATCACAGGTTAGTAGGGAGTGGTGCCAGTTTCAGAAAATATTTGTGCAATGTCCGACCGATGTCCAAGATCATGGTCAGCTGTCCGTTCGAAACTGTCCGAAAATCAGTGTTTGTCCAAAATTTGCCCCAATATTGCTATGCTTACTTACCTACGGTTTATAAATAAAAGTAAGTTTGATGTGAATTACATGTAGCACACTTTCTTTTTAATAAAAAAGTAACTGAGTGATTTTCGCGACAAGCTATCCTTGGGCATTGGATGTCCGAAAATGTCCACACAAAAAAAATATGTTTATGTCCATCCGAAAACCGAATAGGTCTTCGGACAAATTCGTAATTTCGAAAATGATTGTACCGATTGGCACCACTAGCAGGGAGGAAGGCGCAGAGCGGTGCGCTGCCACACACGGTACGCGGGAATCACGGGTCACGGGCATCACGGGTCAGCAGGAAGACGTACGCGGCGGCGCCCCTCACTCTGTCATGTACCTACCTCGTGGAACAGTGGAACGGTGGACTCGGTGAAGAGGGGCTTTTTGGTTCGCCTTCCACAACTGTTAAACTCTCTCACACACAGCAACCCTCAGACCGATTTAGTTCTACCGTCCCGTACACTTAGATCAGACATCGCAAATTTCGCTGATAGTCAGGGCACATACATATGTTAGAAGTTGCTGATGTAAGCCTAGTCTACGTACGTCGTTCTGCGATTAGTCACTGGCTTTAATTTACATGTCTGCTTATTTTTAGGCCTATTGCCCGTACCTGCGCTAATTTATACGTCTATTGTTACTCTTACAATCGCTTTTAAACACCATTGTCAATATTTTACGCTGCTGTTTTTACTGTACAGTATTCTCCTGTTTTTGTCTTATCATTCAATGCGAACCCGTGTTTCGTGTACAGTCCCTTCATTTGCGTATGTTTTAATTGGCTGTTGCATGACTGCAACCGTAAGTGGCTCTGGGCCTGTGGTTGTTTTGTCGCTCAATACACAAATACACAAATACACAAATACACACATACACATATACACACATACACAAATACACACATACACGAATACACAAATACACACATACACAAATACACATACACAAATACACACATACACAAATACACACATACACAAATACACAAATACACAAATACACAAATACACAAATACACACATACACAAATACACAAACACACATACACAAATACACACATACACAAATACACACATACACATATACACACATACACAAATACACACATACACAAATACACACATACACAAATACACACATACACAAATACACAAATACACACATACACAAATACACACATACACAAATACACACATACACAAATACACACATACACAAATACACAAATACACAAATACACACATACACAAATACACAAATACACAAATACACAAATACACACATACACAAATACACACATACACACATACACAAATACACAAATACACACATACACAGCAGAACGGGGCAGAATTGTGCCCCGACACACACAGCACGTGCAGATGGCAGAGTCACAGAACAGCGCGAATGCCATATATCCATGATTACGGGTCAACAGGGAGAACGGAGCGGAATAGTACCTCGTGTGCCCGTGTCTATGCTCTTGTTTAAAGCACGGCCACCACACTAATGCGACGGCACCACACTAATGCGACGGATCGGCGACGTCAAATAGCGAAAGGACGTGTTTCCCCGTCTCTCCAATTGGGTTTTCCTCTATACCCGTCATTTAATTATAATAAAACCACCCATCTGTGGAACTTCATTCATAAAGTTTCCTCAATTTTTCGTTTGTCTCATCACCATCAATGATATGCAAGTCTGTGATGTTGTATGGTTTGTTTCACCATATCCATGATGTTGGCGTCTGTGATGGTTTACTCCTTACTCAGATATCCACGATGTTGGCGTCTTGTGATGTTTACTACTCAACCATATCCATGATGTTGGCGTCCGTGATGAAGTTTCCGATAGCATACAGCCATGGGAGTAGCCGAAGTAGAATGCCCCAGTTGTAGACGCCGAGCGCAGGGTGCCGCGCAGCCTCCGGGATTGAAGTAGTCGGCCAGCAGTGAGGTGGCGAACGGCGTGCAGCCCGCCTCGCTGTTTACACACATACGCCGAGCAGGGCAGAGGTGAGAGCGTGAGCACAGGTAACAATAAAACACACTGCAATGGCCAGAGGCCCAGACAAAACGAAAACTTGACTGATGGAAATCTGAGCTCAGATATTGGACGAAACTTTGATACACGACTACGGGGATTTGGAAAATCACACTACGGAAGATCATGGGGAGGGGGGGAGGGGGAGGGGAGGGGGGGAGGCGGAGGCGGAGGCGGAGGCGGAGGCGGAGGCGGCGAGGCGGAGGCGGAGGCGGAGGCGGAAGGCGGAGGCGGAGGCGGAGGCGGAGGGCGGAGGCGGAGGCGGAGGGCGGAGGCGGAGGCGGAGGCGGAGGCGGAGGCGGAGGCGGAGGCGGAGGCGGATCGGAGGCGGAGCGGAGGCGGAGGCGGAGGCGGAGGCGAGGCGAGGCGGAGGCGGAGGCGGAGAGAGAGGAGAGAGGAGGAGAGAGAGAGAGAGAGAGAGAGAGAGAGAGAGAGAGTAGAGGAAGAGAGAGGAGGATGGAGAGGAAGGAGGGAGAAGTGCGAGTGAGAGAGGGATGGAGGGACAGACTAAGGAGTAAGGGAGGAAGCTGGAGAGAGAGAGAGAGAGGCAGAGAGGACGGTTTATTGAATTACATGGCTGCGAGTATTGACTCATATAGCACATGACATTGTACATCGCTGAACACAATATCATAAGCACAAGCAGAAGGACATTTTTACACATCTCTAAGAAAAGATGTTTAGTGAAATGAATGAAAGAGAAATGAACAGCCTACCTAGATGACAAAATGTTCTGAGTTTATGAGAGATCACGCCTTTACGGACAGATTTCACTTCAAAGGGGTGGTGCAGTCCTCCAGGGATTCGATGTAGCGGTCTCGATTTTTTTCTCTCCCTGCAGAAGATGGGGGCTCTATACATCACCAACCAAATACAGCGGAGTATGTAGAAGTATCGACCACTTCCTAGCACAATTAGTTGAGATATATACAACGTATATTCGTCTATTGTTAGAATATTGTGCGCCTGTTTTCCATAGTTGGATTAAACAGCCTTCCAAGCAAAACAAATAGAAAAAGTACAAAAAAACGGGCCCCTCAAGCTGATAGGTGTGGCTTTGTATAAAAGTTACCAACAACCCCCTTGAAGACCTGCAACTAGAGTCACTAGCGGACAGAAGGGAAAAAAGCTTTGCCTTGCGGTTTGCCAAGCAGATGTTGAAGTCCGCTGACCACAAGGGACATGCTACCGCCTGAAAGAGGGACGATTTCTCTGCCAGGGACACAACACGTAGTGCGCGCTCTCGCTACAATCGTTCTGCTGTGGCGCACGACTGCGTAAATCTAGTATCTCCCGTATATGACGACCCCTGATCAATGTAGACCTTATGTTTGATTGACACAGCTGCAAAACCCCCTCCTCTGAGTAGTAAACCACGCCTATCGGGCATATCACTTCGAAGCAGCAAAACACGCGTATCAAACGCTTTCGCTGGTGACTGCGCGAGTGCGCGCGTCTTGTGCACGCGAATTTATGTGTACTTTTGTTGTGCTGGATTTTGTACGCGCGCTATATGAGATGCATCTCGAAGCCGATAGTATGAATAAACCGTATCTCTCTCTCGGCTCGCGCTCTCCGCGCTCCTCCTCGCGCTCTCGCGCTCTCTCGCGCTCTCGCGCTCTCGCGCTCTCGCGCGCTCGTCTGCTCGGTCCTCGGTCTCTGTCTCGGTCTCGGTCACCGGTCTCGGTCTCGGTCCTCGGTCTCGGTCTCGGTCTCGGTCTCGGTCTCAGGTCTCCGGTCTCGGTCTCGGTCTCGTCTCTCGGTCTCGGTCTCGGTCCTCTCGGTCTCGGTCTCGGTCTCGGGTCTCGGTCT
The DNA here is from genome assembly GCA_036785665.1 of Chirona hameri. Classification (NCBI taxonomy): domain Eukaryota; kingdom Metazoa; phylum Arthropoda; class Thecostraca; order Balanomorpha; family Balanidae; genus Chirona; species Chirona hameri. The sequence goes on from JAXIVJ010010113.1 coordinate 42,104, forward strand.
CGCTTCTCGGTCCTCACGGTCCTCTCTCTTCTCATCTCTCTCTCATCTCCTCTCTCTCTCTCTCTTCTCTCTCCTCCTCTCTCTCTCTCTCCTCTCTCTCTCTCTCTTCTCTCCACTCCCTCTCCTCCTCTCTCTCTCTCTCTCTCTTCTCTCTGTGAATACATATAATGAATGTTATATGTATGTGACGTAGTTCGGGGGGGTGACAGTCATTTATTGATTTCAGCAATGACTACAGTACTATATTCTACCTTCTTTTATATCACCACGTCTAACACACAACCAGCCCATCTTCATTTGCTTTCTTATGTTGTTTCCCATTGATTAGCATGAGTGTCGCGACATTTTTCTGTTTTGTTCTCTGTGTAATCGTAAGGTGTCGTATAGCTGTTAGAGGCGTTGAGCATCCATGACACTTTTATAATTCCATTCGTGTTCATGTCAAACAAGTCGGTACATGACAAAGTCCCTGAAGTGGCCAATACTCTAACCCAGCTGCCATTAGGCGGATCTTGTGTCGGCCTTGCCTCTATCTGGGCCAAGGCTGTCCGGGTCCTCTGTCTGATAGTGCCCGTCCCGCTTACAGGAGAAGCCACGCACACCTCAGGCACGAGATAGCGGGCAGCCGAACCGATACCTATATTTCCAGATTGTGGCATGTCAGGACCAGTTAGACCGGCCAGTCATTCTCTGGGACAGCACAGATGTTCTGGCTAGTCATGCTCTAGTAGGACATTGGTGCGCTGGGTGGCGGTTGGACCGTAGTGTCGCACCCACCTCCGCACCTGCCCCCCCCCCCCCCCCCCCTCTGAGCCGCCCCCTACCCAGAGCACGTGATGGGGACACGCTATCAGACGCTGTGTCGTCATCCAGGTCACACTGTCGAGCAGGGCTCAGCACGCGCTGATGGCGGCTAAGTGAGGCAGCATGGCCGGAAAACTGGACGATGGAAAATTATCGAGGCATAGGTCGGCAAGTGGTGGACTCCAGTTTAGCACACTTCCAGATGAACTACGAGTAGGTCGCCCTTATGCCAAAACAGGGAAAGGGAGTCAGAGAGGGTAACCACAAATCTTTCGGACTCCCTACATTTTAACCCTTAAAGGGAATAGGTCACCTTGAAAGTTTGTCTTGAAATTCAACCCAACCATCTTGAGCTCAAAACTACGAATAATGACTTTCCGTTTGGACAACTGATTGATATATGTGGAGGAAAGAAGTAAGTTTCTCTTTGCCATTTCACGAGAAATCGTACGACAGCAGCTGGCGTTCTGGCTCCGCCCTGACGCCAAGTACAGTCTCTGGCAAGGGCCGGCCCGCCGCGCCGCCCGGGCGGCTGAGCGGATATTAACGAGGCGTCGTGATCAGAGACTACGTGCCAGAGTGTGTACCCTGCCTCCAGCGGCGAACGTTCATGTCCCGATCGTGGCCCGGAACAGCGGAATGGAAACCGGGCCCACATAGTCCTGTGTCGAAAATTACTTAACGTAGAGAGGTAATTCTTTCAGCACAACCCATTTTTTAGATCTGCTCTACAAATCTCTCTATCTCAATCCAAAAACCCCACGTTAAAGGTGAACTATTCCCCTTTAATTGACGATGAAAATTAAATGTCTGTATTCTGATGCTGCGAATCAGGGTTAGCAAACTAGTTAGCAATATAGTGATAGCATAAAAACAATGACAAACAATATTTATTTAAGACATTTATATGCAATAATTTTGGTATAATTTTCATCCCAGATTATCAGCCTGACATTTGTGGAGGACGTGGGGAGAGTCAGCTGGGTCGGAGCGGGACATACGGGTATGGGGGGGGGGGGGAGTCAGCTGGGTCGGAGCGGGACAGACCGGAGATGGGAGAGAGTCAGCTGGGTCGGAGCGGGACAGACGGGGATGGGGGAGGTCAGCTGGGTCGGAGCGGGACAGACGGGGATGGGAGTCAGCTGGGTCCGGAGCGGGGACAGACGGGGATGGGGAGTCAGCTGGGGTCGGAGCGGGACAGACGGGGATGGGAGTCAGCTGGGTCGGAGCGGAGACAGACGGGGATGGGGAGTCAGCTGGGTCGGAGCGGGACAGACGGGGGATGGGGAGAGTCCAGCTGGGTCGGAGCGGGACAGACGGAGATGGGGAGAGTCAGCTGGGTCGGAGCGGGACAGACGGGGATGGGGGGAGTCAGCTGGGTCGGAGCGGGACAGACGGAGATGGGGGAGAGTCAGCTGGGTCGGAGCGGGACAGACGGGGATGGGGGGGGGGGTCAGCTGGGGTCGGAGCGGGACAGACGGGGATGGGGGGAGTCAGCTGGGTCGGAGCGGGACAGACGCGAGATGGGGAGAGTCAGCTGGGTCGGAGCGGGACAGATGGGGGAGTCAGCTGGGTCGGAGCGGGACAGACGGAGATGGGGGAGAGTCAGCTGGGTCGGAGCGGGACAGATGGGGGGAGTCAGCTGGGTCGGAGCGGGGACAGACGGGGATGGGGAGTCAGCTGGGTCGGAGCGGGACAGACGGGGAATGGGGAGTCAGCTCGGAGCGGGACAGACGAGGATGGGGAGAGTCAGCTGGGAGCGGGACACAGACGAGGATGGAGAGAATCAGCTGGATCGGAGCGGGACAGACGGGGATGGCATCAGCAAGCGTCAGATTGTCGATAAATTGTCACACACAGCTGTAGGCAGCGCACTCACCCTAACCTAACAATCAAACCTAACAATATACCCCAAGTCTAACGCTCACTCACCCGAATCCGATGCCGAAGCGCAGCACGGCCAACTCACCAGTACTCCTCGGCGAACCCGGTGAGGAAGGTGCAGGTGGACCACAGGATCAGCGCCCCGGACAACAGCAGCTGGCGGGGTGCGGGGGGGGGGGCAGGTCAGTGCCTGGGTCCGACAACATGAGGTGATACGTGGTGAGACATGGACACGAGGTTATAGGCGACAACGGGGATAAACACGGCGTCACGTTCAATATGGCACGTGGACGTGGTGTAACATGATAAGGGATTAAAGGTGACACGAAGTTAAAAACAAGAAAATACGTGGTGAAACACGACACAAAGTTTGACAATACGTGAATAATCCCCTGTGAAGTCGTCCCGTCCACAGTGAAAGAGTGAAATGAAAATGAATGAATGAATGATGAATGAATGAATGAATGAATGAATGAATGAATGAATGAATGAATAGAATGAAATGATGGTGGACACTCACAGTGAATGAACACGAGAGTTGCAAACTGTAATAAATAAAATCCGAGTAAAGTTTTAAATGAGCACAAATGTCTCAGAATACTAAAGAGTACTACCAGTGTAGACTTGAAACAATGGGTCTAATACCCATATATTCCGTTCATCACCGAACAAGTGGACTGTCTGCATTCTGTCACTGCAATTTCTCACTCATCCAAAATGTGACTGCCTCTCGCGCAACAACATTGACCAGCAACGCGCTTCAGCACGTTATACTCCAACGCAGCGTGTTGGACAGTGCTCGAGACAGCACCACGCCCCACCTCTTCCTGTTGTAGAGATCGGCCGCCAGGCCCATGGGGAATGCCGGCGAAGGTGTAGATGAGGATGAAGATCGGCCCGGCCAGCAGGTTGTACTGCGTGGCCGGTGCCCGTGTAAGTCCCCACTTGCAGCCGAAGTGGTCATTCTCGTCCTTGAACGCGATACAGCAGCCTGAGGAAGGAGACAATGGGCTATTGGAGTGGACAGCATCGCTCTTCAACCAAACGTGTTGGTATTTTTTAGCATTGATTTTTAGCCCGATTTGAATGGAAGGCTAGTTTAACTGGCAGCCAAGAGCCAGAACCACCAGTCCTTGTGAGTCAGGAGAATGGAGCCGACAGCAAACAATCGATCCAACAGCAGCAACACCACCACCACCATCATCACACCAGCTCAGATTGGACAGGGCCAGTCAGCAGGCCATAACACACCACCTGTCTGTACACTCACTCAGTCTGACCAGTGATGTCCGTGCAGTTGGCGTTCTCCAGCGAGGACTTGACCGTCTCGTTGAGCAGGCAGCCCTGGTCGCCGAACTCGATCTCCTGCGCCGAGGGTCGTGCCACGATTGGCCAGCATGTAAGCGGTCAAGCCTGGTTGAACAGGTAGGTGAGCAGCAGCAGCAGCAGCAGCATACAGGCTGTAGCCGGAGGAACGCAGCAGTTCCCGCAGGCCGGTGGCGGCTGCAGCAGCCGGAGGCGCCGCCCTTCTCGCCATCTTGAAGCTCGTCTGTCGCAGAGGAGGTGGTCACGTGTTGGGGTGACGTGTTGAAGGATGTCATGTTGGGGGTGATGTGTTGGGGGTGTCCGTGTTGGCGGTGACGTGTTGAGGGTGACGTGTTGGGGGTGATGTGTTGGGGGTGTCGTGTTGGGGTGACTGTGTTTGGGGTGTCGTGTTGGGATATCGTGTTGGGGTGTCTGTTGGGGTGTCGTTTTGGGGTGTCGTGTTGGGGGTGACGTGTTTGGCGGTGTCGTGTTGGGGGTGACGTGTTGGGGGTGATGTGTTGGGGGGTGTCGTGTTGGGGTGACGTGTTTGGGGGTGACGTGTTGGGGGTGGTGACGTGTTGAGGGTGTCGTGTTGGGGGTGATGTGTTGGGGTGACGTGTTTGGGGTGATCGTGTTGGGGGTGACGTGTTTGGGGTGTCGTGTTGGGGTATCGTGTTGGGGTGTCGTGTTGGGGTGTCGTGTTGGGGTGGTCGTGTTGGGGGGTTGACGTGTTGGGGGTGATGCTGTTGGGGGTGTCGTGTTGGGGTGACGTGTTTGGGGTGTCGTGTTGGGGGTGACGTGTTGAGGGTGTCATGTTGGGGGTGATAGTGTTGGGGTGACGTGTTTGGGGTGTCGTGTTATGGGGTATCGTGTTTGGGGTGTCGTGTTGGGGTGACGTGTTGGGGGTGACGCGTGGAGATTGACTGCGTTGATAGCAAAAGACAAGAGCTCTGTGTGGGTAGCGGGCTGTGTTGGTGATGAGAGACAAGAGCTCTGTGTGGGTAGCGGGCTGTGTTGGTGATGAGAGACAAGAGCTCTGTGTGGGTAGCGGGCTGTGTTGGTTGATGAGAGACAAGAGCTCCTGTGTGGGTAGCGGGCTGTGTTGTGATGAGAGACAAGAGCTCTGTGTGGGTAGCGGGCTGTGTTGGTGATGAGAGACAAGAGCTCTGGTGTGGGTAGCGGGCTTGTGTTGGTGATGAGTTTTGGGAGTGCTGATGGGTGAAATTGTTGAGCCAATAGATAGGGCATAGTCATAGCCAGTAGCCCAATAGAAATGAAGGAAATAGATCACCTTTAACATGTACTTTGAACTTAGATCGCAAAATATATAGTGCAGGCCGAAAAATTGAGTGTGGTGAAATAATTTATCGCTAAACTTCGACAACAAGGTGGAAACATTTAGGAATTTATCGTACTTAGATCTCGAAACGGCCAGCTGTTGGTAGGGCGTCATATATGGGACCTTCGATACGCTCCCTTATAAGTTAGTGCTTCACGAATACCCGAGTGTCCCGCTGAGCACCACCCAAGTGGCGCGGCATGGCTCTTGTCAGAGGACATGTCGGAGTCAGCCGTGAGGAACCCAGGTCGTCATGTGGCATACAAAAGAGAAACTTTATCATTTATCCACATATCAATATGGACTTATCGTTCATAGGCTCAGGTCAATATTGAGGTCACACAGATGTCCATCAAAGGTCAGATTTTCAAATTATAGGACTTGGCTCCAGAAACTGCCAAATATCTCGGAACAATGATAGCTAGGAACAAACACACAAACAAAACAACCTATCTAAAGCTCTTGAAAAAATGCAATCGCACATGGTGTCCACACATTTTAGCTCAGGGTCAAATAGTTTAAGACTCCAAGAGGTCATCAAAAGGCCAAAAAGGTCTATTTTGGCAACAGATTTTCGATAATAACGTTTTATGTAATCAAGGAAAAGGTAATAATTTTAACGTCATCATGTTTGCCTCGAAAATGCGCTTCTATTCATACCCATTGCAAGTGAGTTTAGGTCAAATACAAAAATTGACCTCAGGTCAAGGCTCATCCAAGGGTCATATGTGGCAAGTTCAGGTGGGTCACAATGTACATATTCGGAAGCGGCTTGACGAGATAAACACAGTGTATCGGTCTCACATCTGTATCTTTATTCAATCAAAACGTTATTATTGACCAAAACGTGTTGGTGACCTCAGATGATGTCAGATGACCTTGTAAGGGTCACTGAGCAAAACTTATACTTGGGTCATCAAGAATGAACTATAATTACATGATCCTGAAAGAATTGGCCTGATCTGATGCGTATTCCTCTAACATATCTCAATCTCATAATAAAAATACTTATATTTATTATTCATTTCGAAGTATTGAATACACTCAGGATATTTTACCTCTGAGAAGTGTGCTGGTTT
>JAXIVJ010010114.1:0-48512 GCA_036785665.1 Chirona hameri
TTGTTATAGTAACCATGTGATAACTGAACTTTCACTTGATTATTTACTGTTAGAATGTAACACAATTGTAGATAATAAATTTAGTCATGTTTACCCATGTTTACTCATATTTTAGAAAGATCCATTTGACTTGTGGATTCAAAGGCAAAGCTCCTAATGTTATGGGGAAATCAGTCACTTAAATAGTGGGTTTTAAACTGAGCAGTTTTGAAGGTCATGTCAAAAAATAACTTATGGCATAACATACTCCATTTGGTTGTAAGGACTCTCCTGCCAAATAAATTCGATATTTTATCCTGAAATTTGGTGCTAAAGCAGCATACTGGTAACTGGACCAGCAAGCGAACCCTTTGCCAATGACAATATTATGCTAGTTATGTAAACAATTATAGGACAATCATCACATTTGTACTTACTATTTTTATAAATAATTATTTTTACATAAGTTCCAAGTTTTTCATCATCTTTTGAAGCACACAATGTCATAACAATAAACAGCATGTGCCTGTAGCTCAGTGGGAGAGTGCTGGACTTTTGACCTATCCCGGTAGTGGCAGCCCGGGTTTGAGTCGCTTCAGCGCTCGCTATTTGCTCCTGACTGGGATGGGCTGCAGCCTGTGGCAGCGGTGACCGAAAAGGTCAGGTGACGTCAGTGAGCGAGGCAGACCGTGTCCAGGTATGTCAGGCATGTACAACTTTTGTCTCTAAATTCTGCTGGCCAACAGGAATTGTGCGATTGGGTGGTGAGGTCAGGACCTGTGCAACAAGCTTTGCTTAGCGTGAGTCCTGACCTTGGAAATTCATCCCTACACAACATTCAGACTAAATTTATTATAAAAAAACATGTGCCACTTTTGAAATGTGCATCACTTGGCTTAGCATGCAAGGTGCGAGGGAGGGCCCTGTAGGTTAGAGGTGCCCAGATGAATCGCAACACACCACAGTAACATGAAAAACAGATTCATCTGTGCAATCTAACTGATGACAACACTGCTGCACACATCACAGACAATTTCCCTAACTAAATCAAGCTTAAAAGCAAGTTGGTCATTATGCTAATGCATCCTGGTCTATCACGCCCTGTCCGCCTCTGTACCTCAGTTGGGAGAGCGCTGGACTTCTGACCTCACCCGGTAGTGGCATCCCAGGTTCGAGTCGCTTCGGCGCTCGCTATTTGCCCCTGACTGGAATGGCCTGTGGCCGGTGGCAGCGGTCGCACTCAAGGTCAGGTGACGTCAGAGGGCCGTGTCCAGGTATGTCGGGCACGTAAAACTTTCGCTTCTAAATTCTGCCGGACGCCAGGAATTGCTTGATCGGGTGGTGGGGTCAGGGCCTGCGCAACAAGCTATGCTTAGCGCGGGGCCTGACCTCGGAAATCCATCCATTCAAAAACATTCGGACTAAATACAAAAATAAATAAAAAAAACTATATTAAGCCCAGGCTACACTATGCATGATTTCCTGAAAATCACGTGCGTGTTATCCGTGTTGTCGGGATTTGCATGACGGAGCAAGTTCAGCTGATAGTTATTGCATTGGGTGAGCTACACTGGCACATCACGCAGATCCCGGATGAAACGTCAAGGAAATTCCGCAGACACGTCACGGACGGAACAATAAAAGTTCAAAATTCTGAACTTGTCATGTTTTCTGAGATTGCATGTTGCAGGGTTTTTATAATTTGCTTGAGCTACACTGGCACATCACGCAGATCCCGGATGAAACGTCAAGGAAATTCCGCAGACACGTCACGGACGGAACAATTAAAAGTTCAAAATTCTGAACTTGTCATGTTTTCTGAGATTGCATGTTGCAGGGTTTTTATAATTTGCTTGATTTCGCGTATTGTAGTCTATACTAGACCTAAACTTGAATAATTTGTGCTGAGTATCGTGGCGGAAGATGAATGAAGAAGCGTTTGAGCAAATTGTGAGTGTTGGTACTTGTGTTGAAGCTGGTAGATATTTATGCAGTGGTTTATCGATAAAAAAAATGCAGTTGGGGGTGTATCCATTTTCCTTGCGTGATTTGCTTGACCGGCAGATCCCAGACGTCAAGGAAGTTCTGCAAACACAGAGAACACCCACATGATTTCCTTGGCAATCATGCATAGGGTAGCCTGGGATTTACTTTTTTAGTACATATTAATACATTATTTTAACTAAATATAACTTAATTATCATTGTTTATATGAAGGCAGGCAGGCTGCACCATTTATCTGAAATGGTGTCCACATGCTTGCAGGTTGTGGGGAGACCATGGGCAGGGTGCTCTGGAGACAGCTTCTGTCTGCCTCATTAACGCGACAGCCACAGGTACCGAGTCACTGAAGTCTCTGGTGCTGGCGGGCCTGGGGTCCTTCACCATTGTGGACAGCAAGACTGCTACTGCTGAAGACATTGGCAATAAGTGAGTACATGTGGTAGGTGTGCCCAAGTTTATCACATAGACATTTTTATATATATATATATATATATATATATATATATATATATATATATATATATATATATATATATATATATATATATATATATATATATATATATATATATATATATATATATATATATATATATATATATATATATATATATATATATATATATATATATATATATATATATATATATATATATATATATATATATATATATATTATATATATATATATATATATATATATATATATATATATATATATATATATATATATATATATATATATATATATATATATATATATATATATATATATATATATATATATATATATATATATATATATATATATATATATATATATATATATATATATATATATATATATATATATATATATATATATATATATATATATATATATATATATATATATATATATATATATATATCTATAGATATATATATATATATATATTATATATATCTATATCTATATCTATATCTATATCTATATCTATATCTATATCTATATCTATATCTATATCTATATCTATATCTATATCTATATCTATATCTATCTATATCTATATCTATATCTATATCTATATCTATATCTATATCTATATCTATATCTATATCTATATCTATATCTATATCTATATCTATATCTATATCTATATCTATATCTATATCTATATCTATATCTATATCTTATATCTATATCTATATGATAGATGACCAGGATATGTGTGAAGACCATTCACAATCTTACTAATAGCAGTTAAAACAAATTCAATATAGCCTTAAAACTTTAGAAACTTTAAAGGGAAATAATGACCTTTTGATTTTGTTAGCAACAATTTCTTAGGCTACCGTTATGGTTTTAAAATTATTTTATTTAAATTTAAGAATTAAATAAAATTATTCCCAAATTCAAAGTTGTAAGCTTGGAAAAAATACAAAACAAGTACCTTGTGTACTTCATGAAGGTCACTGACAAATTCGTCCTTCCCTACCATTGTTTACATCGAGTGCGGCATTTTTGGAGGCTCTGTGACGTTTCCGATCAAACTGAGCGCTGATCGGACACACGCTAGTAGCGCTAGTAGCGATTTCGTTCTCCATGGCAACCAGGCGTCAGCCAATCAAAAGCCAGAAAAGGGAATACGTTCTGGCTTTTCATTGGCTCACGCCTGGTTGCCATGGAGAACGAAAGCGCTACTAGCGTGCGTTCGAGCAGCGCTCTGATCCGTGAAGCAATCTGTGAAGCATCCGTGATGCATGACTGACTATCAGTATAAGTCATGAATAACAACAACATGCAAACTATACCAACTCGAATAAAATAAGGGCGGAATGAATTGAACCCCAGGCAAGCTAGTATTCGCAAAGCACTCGGCACTGCGCCACAATAGCAAAAGGTGAGGGAAATGCATATTGGATACAATATTATTACGTCACAAGTTTCTGAAGTGTCAACTACTATGAAATACAGTGATAAAATACCTTCAATAATGATTAACAAGAAAATGCAAACTTAAAAACAATAATTTGAATAAGTCTTTAATTAGCTTTCAACTAAAAATCAGATATATTTTGCAATGCTACACAAGAATGGCACCAGTGACGTCATTAACAAAGCCTGCTACGGGACTTGGGTATACTAATCAGGAACAACTCGCCACAATGGTTAAGTGCGCCGAGAAGCATGCCAATGACTTTGTAAACAAATCGCCGACGCTAAATAGGTCGCCGTCGATGTGCATCGATGAGCTTCCGATTTAATTGCCAGTTTTGTGTTATTGTTTGTTATTTTTTTGGGGAAAAATTATTATTTTTCATGATAATATAAAGCATAGTGTTATATACAGCCACAGACAAATTATACAATACTCCTAATGTTGAAAACAAATGAATCGATTTTCAAAAATTAAGGGTCGCAACCACTAACTATGCCGCCGTTGATGTGCATCGATGAGCTTCCGATTTTATTGCCACTTTTTCCAATCGCTGTTAGTTTTAGAAGATCGCCGGGCATATAATCACAACAAGCAGAACGCACAATATATTTTCCACTCCATTGCGTAACAAAACAATACGGGAAAAGCCCGCATTTTGAGCCCGCAGTTTGAACGACCGGTACTTGCAAGTACCGGTCGTTAAAAGTGTGGAACGCTTATCAACTTTAACTTGAAATATCTTTCGGTAGGGAAGTTTTCATGCAAAATGTGATGAATTTACAATATATTTTGGTCTCGTCTGGCGATTTCAAGTGCTAACTCCATTTTTGTGGAAAAAGGTAATTATTTCCCTTTAACTGTAAGAAGAAACACTCTAAACGTATAATATATAGAGGTATACATAAAGGCAGTACAATCCCTGCCCTCTGTGTGATGTCTGAGGACTTCAAAATATTTAAAAAAAAATTGCAAAGCAAAATGTGGGTACTAATAGCATTGGAGGCATCAGCACTAATTTAACCTGACTGCTCTCACTCGATGGCAGTTTCTTTCTGCCATCTGACTGCGCTGGCGAGAGTCGCGGCCGCGCCGCCTGCCGGCTGCTGCTGGAGCTGAACCCGGACGTGCGCGGCCAGCACGTGGACCAGCCGCTGGACAGGCTGCTGGACACCGAGCCCGCCCGACTGCTGGCCTTCAGCGTGGTACTCGTCACCGACCTCACCGACACGTGAGTGGGGCGCGGAGGAGGGGAGGAATGAGATGGTGTTATTGCCACTCACGCGCCACCCCACTGGCGCGTGAGTGGCGGTGAGGGAGGGAGGCTAGGATCTGATGAACTCATGACGTGAGGCAGAGCTGAAAAGGATGGGAGTTTATCATTTGGAAGTGGGGCCAGGATAGAGGGGTGGGGGTGATCTTGGGTTCCAGTAACCATATATGTAAGGTCAGGTGAGGAGAACAGTAAGTGGAGGACCGAATGGGAATGTTCTGGATCGGACGTGTTTTCATGCATATCTAGTTTCTATTTTTGTCCATGTAATTGGTCAGTGTTTTTGACGGTCGCTGTTGAGGTTATTTTATTCAGCAACTGAGGAGCACTCTCTCAGTGATTGATGTTCGCATCTGATTGAGCGCCTTGAGTTGACTCGCGCTGTGCCGGGATTCTCCACAGCTGCTTGTCGCGGCTGTCCGAGCTGCGCCTCGAGTTGACTCGCGCTGTGCCGGGATTCTCCACAGCTGGCTGTCGCGGCTGTCCGAGCTGCGCCTCGAGTTGACTCGCGCTGTGTCGGTATTCTCCACAGCTGGCTGTCGCGGCTGTCCGAGCTGCGCCTCGAGTTGACTCGCGCTGTGTCGGTATTCTCCACAGCTGTCTGTCGCGACTGTCCGAGCTGCTCTGGTCGCACAACATCCCGCTGCTGGTCTGACTCGCGCTGTGCCGGTATTCTCCACAGCTGCTTGTCGCGGCTGTCCGAGCTGCTCTGGTCGCACAACATCCCGCTGCTGGTCTGACTCGCGCTGTGCTGGTATTCTCCACAGCTGTCTGTCGCGGCTGTCCGAGCTGCTCTGGTCGCACAACATCCCGCTGCTGGTCTGACTCGCGCTGTGCTGGAATTCTCCACAGCTGCTTGTCGCGGCTGTCCGAGCTGCTCTGGTCGCACAACATCCCGCTGCTGGTCTGACTCGCGCTGTGCTGGTATTCTCCACAGCTGTCTGTCGCGGCTGTCCGAGCTGCTCTGGTCCCACAACATCCCGCTGCTGGTCTGACTCGCGCTGTGCTGGTATTCTCCACAGCTGTCTGTCGCGGCTGTCCGAGCTGCTCTGGTCGCACAACATCCCGCTGCTGGTCTGACTCGCGCTGTGCTGGTATTCTCCACAGCTGTCTGTCGCGGCTGTCCGAGCTGCTCTGGTCGCACAACATCCCGCTGCTGGTCTGACTCGCGCTGTGCTGGTATTCTCCACAGCTGTCTGTCGCGGCTGTCCGAGCTGCGCCTCGAGTTGACTCGCGCTGTGTCGGTATTCTCCACAGCTGCTTGTCGCGGCTGTCCGAGCTGCTCTGGTCGCACAACATCCCGCTGCTGGTCTGACTCGTGCTGTGCTGGAATTCTCCACAGCTGTCTGTCGCGGCTGTCCGAGCTGCTCTGGTCGCACAACATCCCGCTGCTGGTCTGACTCGCGCTGTGCTGGTATTCTCCACAGCTGTCTGTCGCGGCTGTCCGAGCTGCTCTGGTCGCACAACATCCCGCTGCTGGTCTGACTCGCGCTGTGCTGGAATTCTCCACAGCTGCTTGTCGCGGCTGTCCGAGCTGCTCTGGTCGCACAACATCCCGCTGCTGGTCTAACTCGCGCTGTGCTGGAATTCTCCACAGCTGCTTGTCGCGGCTGTCCGAGCTGCTCTGGTCGCACAACATCCCGCTGCTGGTCTGACTCGCGCTGTGCTGGAATTCTCCACAGCTGCTTGTCGCGGCTGTCCGAGCTGCTCTGGTCGCACAACATCCCGCTGCTGGTCTGACTCGCGCTGTGCTGGAATTCTCCACAGCTGCTTGTCGCGGCTGTCCGAGCTGCTCTGGTCGCACAACATCCCGCTGCTGGTCTGACTCGCGCTGTGCTGGTATTCTCCACAGCTGTCTGTCGCGGCTGTCCGAGCTGCGCCTCGAGTTGACTCGCGCTGTGTCGGTATTCTCCACAGCTGCTTGTCGCGGCTGTCCGAGCTGCTCTGGTCGCACAACATCCCGCTGCTGGTCTGACTCGCGCTGTGCTGGAATTCTCCACAGCTGCTTGTCGCGGCTGTCCGAGCTGCTCTGGTCGCACAACATCCCGCTGCTGGTCTGACTCGCGCTGTGCTGGAATTCTCCACAGCTGTCTGTCGCGGCTGTCCGAGCTGCTCTGGTCGCACAACATCCCGCTGCTGGTCTGACTCGCGCTGTGCTGGAATTCTCCACAGCTGTCTGTCGCGGCTGTCCGAGCTGCTCTGGTCGCACAACATCCCGCTGCTGGTCTGACTCGCGCTGTGCTGGAATTCTCCACAGCTGCTTGTCGCGGCTGTCCGAGCTGCTCTGGTCGCACAACATCCCGCTGCTGGTCTGACTCGCGCTGTGCTGGAATTCTCCACAGCTGTCTGTCGCGGCTGTCCGAGCTGCTCTGGTCGCACAACATCCCGCTGCTGGTCTGTCGCAGCTGCGGCCTGGTCGGCAGCATACGGCTGCAGGTGAGTGGGCGCGCCCGGCCTGACTGATCTGTCGGCCGGGACGGAAACTACCGCCGCCGTCAGCTCGCTCAGCCGACCTCGCTGGACGCGTTGTCGGTCAGAATCGGTGTCTGGGGCCCGTTATCGGCCGACCAAAAAGGACAGGGGTGGCACCCCATCTGCAGCGGTGTCAGGTCAGGACGAGCCGATTTGCGTGTCGCCGGCGAGCTGGCGATTTGCATGTCTGCCAGCGGTGTGTTGAATGGGCGGCGGGGCTCTGAATCGGGCTGGGTGATGCCATGATACAGGGGCGGGGCGCCAAACAGTAGCGACGCCCTATGCTCAGGACACTGCTATAGCGTGAGTGCATCGTGGATGTACGGCGTACGTTGTGGCAATATTGCATTCGGTTGATGTTTAGATGCAGTTTTGATTTCCATCAGTATCTCTGAGCGACGTCTTTCCATCAGTGTACTGCGCAATGATGGCTTGTTTACTCCAAAATCTGTATACAAATTGTATTCAGATGTAATGCATCTCAAAATCATATAAATCAATGACACATTCTACAGCACTTTTATATTTTTGTCTAGCTGCATGATGTTACCTAACCAGATATAATCAGATTCCTTTATTATGGTGTTAATCGTTTCAGAGAATGTCAATATCGCCGGCTATAATCAAAAGGCGAATAGTGTAGAGGCGACGAAAAGGAGCGCACTCATTTCTGAAATGTTGCTTTAGTTCCACATGCCCTTGCAATGTTCTACACAGTAGCAATCGTACCCTTCCGTCATATTCCTACGTCTCATCATACTGTATCTACGTCACCGCGCCGTCTTTTCCCGTGTGTAAGTGATGTCCGTGTTCCCTCCGTCCCCGTCTCCTCCTGTACGTCACTGCGCCGTCTTTTCCCGTGTGTAAGTGATGTCCGTGTTCCCTCCGTCCCCGTCTCCTGTACGTCACTGCGCCGTCTTTTCCCGTGTGTAAGTGATGTCCGTGTTCCCTCCGTCCCCGTCTCCTCCTGTACGTCACTGCGCCGTCTTTTCCCGTGTGTAAGTGATGTCCGTGTTCCTCCGTCCCCGTCTCCTGTACGTCACTGCGCCGTCTTTTCCCGTGTGTAAGTGATGTCCGTGTTCCTCCGTCCCCGTCTCCTCCTGTACGTCACTGCGCCGTCTTTCCCCGTGTGTAAGTAATGCCCGTGTTCCTCCGTCACCGTCTCCTCCTGTACGTCACTGCGCCGACGGTACGTCACTGCGCCGTCTTTTCCCGTGTGTAAGTGATGTCCGTGTTCCTCCGTCCCCGTCTCCTGTACGTCACTGCGCCGTCTTTCCCGTGTGTAAGTGATGTCCGTGTTCCTCCGTCCCCGTCTCCTGTACGTCACTGCGCCGTCTTTTCCCGTGTGTAAGTGATGTCCGTGTTCCTCCGTCCCCGTCTCCTGTACGTCACTGCGCCGTCTTTCCCGTGTGTAAGTGATGTCCGTGTTCCTCCGTCCCCGTCTCCTGTACGTCACTGCGCCGTCTTTTCCCGTGTGTAAGTGATGTCCGTGTTCCTCCGTCCCCGTCTCCTCCTGTACGTCACTGCGCCGTCTTTTCCCGTGTGTAAGTGATGTCCGTGTTCCTCCGTCCCCGTCTCCTGTACGTCACTGCGCCGTCTTTTCCCGTGTGTAAGTGATGTCCGTGTTCCCTCCGTCCCCGTCTCCTGTACGTCACTGCGCCGTCTTTTCCCGTGTGTAAGTGATGTCCGTGTTCCCTCCGTCCCCGTCTCCTCCTGTACGTCACTGCGCCGTCTTTTCCCGTGTGTAAGTGATGTCCGTGTTCCTCCGTCCCCGTCTCCTGTACGTCACTGCGCCGTCTTTCCCGTGTGTAAGTGATGTCCGTGTTCCTCCGTCCCCGTCTCCTGTACGTCACTGCGCCGTCTTTTCCCGTGTGTAAGTGATGTCCGTGTTCCTCCGTCCCCGTCTCCTGTACGTCACTGCGCCGTCTTTTCCCGTGTGTAAGTGATGTCCGTGTTCCTCCGTCCCCGTCTCCTGTACGTCACTGCGCCGTCTTTCCCGTGTGTAAGTGATGTCCGTGTTCCTCCGTCCCCGTCTCCTGTACGTCACTGCGCCGTCTTTTCCCGTGTGTAAGTGATGTCCGTGTTCCTCCGTCCCCGTCTCCTGTACGTCACTGCGCCGTCTTTTCCCGTGTGTAAGTGATGTCCGTGTTCCCTCCGTCCCCGTCTCCTCCTGTACGTCACTGCGCCGTCTTTTCCCGTGTGTAAGTGATGTCCGTGTTCCTCCGTCCCCGTCTCCTGTACGTCACTGCGCCGTCTTTTCCCGTGTGTAAGTGATGTCCGTGTTCCTCCGTCCCCGTCTCCTCCTGTACGTCACTGCGCCGTCTTTTCCCGTGTGTAAGTGATGTCCGTGTTCCCTCCGTCCCCGTCTCCTGTACGTCACTGCGCCGTCTTTTCCCGTGTGTAAGTGATGTCCGTGTTCCCTCCGTCCCCGTCTCCTCCTGTACGTCACTGCGCCGTCTTTTCCCGTGTGTAAGTGATGTCCGTGTTCCTCCGTCCCCGTCTCCTGTACGTCACTGCGCCGTCTTTTCCCGTGTGTAAGTGATGTCCGTGTTCCTCCGTCCCCGTCTCCTGTACGTCACTGCGCCGTCTTTCCCGTGTGTAAGTGATGTCCGTGTTCCTCCGTCCCCGTCTCCTGTACGTCACTGCGCCGTCTTTTCCCGTGTGTAAGTAATGCCCGTGTTCCTCCGTCACCGTCTCCTCCTGTACGTCACTGCGCCGTCTTTCCCGTGTGTAAGTGATGTCCGTGTTCCCTCCGTCCCCGTCTCCTCCTGTACGTCACCGCGCCGTCTTTTCCCGTGTGTAAGTGATGTCCGTGTTCCCTCCGTCCCCGTCTCCTCCTGTACGTCACTGCGCCGTCTTTTCCCGTGTGTAAGTGATGTCCGTGTTCCCTCCGTCCCCGTCTCCTCCTGTACGTCACTGCGCCGTCTTTTCCCGTGTGTAAGTGATGTCCGTGTTCCTCCGTCCCCGTCTCCTGTACGTCACTGCGCCGTCTTTTCCCGTGTGTAAGTGATGTCCGTGTTCCTCCGTCCCCGTCTCCTGTACGTCACTGCGCCGTCTTTTCCCGTGTGTAAGTGATGTCCGTGTTCCCTCCGTCCCCGTCTCCTGTACGTCACTGCGCCGTCTTTTCCCGTGTGTAAGTGATGTCCGTGTTCCCTCCGTCCCCGTCTCCTCCTGTACGTCACTGCGCCGTCTTTTCCCGTGTGTAAGTGATGTCCGTGTTCCTCCGTCCCCGTCTCCTGTACGTCACTGCGCCGTCTTTTCCCGTGTGTAAGTGATGTCCGTGTTCCTCCGTCCCCGTCTCCTGTACGTCACTGCGCCGTCTTTCCCGTGTGTAAGTGATGTCCGTGTTCCTCCGTCCCCGTCTCCTGTACGTCACTGCGCCGTCTTTTCCCGTGTGTAAGTAATGCCCGTGTTCCTCCGTCACCGTCTCCTCCTGTACGTCACTGCGCCGTCTTTCCCGTGTGTAAGTGATGTCCGTGTTCCCTCCGTCCCCGTCTCCTCCTGTACGTCACCGCGCCGTCTTTTCCCGTGTGTAAGTGATGTCCGTGTTCCTCCGTCCCCGTCTCCTGTACGTCACTGCGCCGTCTTTTCCCGTGTGTAAGTGATGTCCGTGTTCCTCCGTCCCCGTCTCCTGTACGTCACTGCGCCGTCTTTTCCCGTGTGTAAGTGATGTCCGTGTTCCCTCCGTCCCCGTCTCCTCCTGTACGTCACTGCGCCGTCTTTTCCCGTGTGTAAGTGATGTCCGTGTTCCTCCGTCCCCGTCTCCTGTACGTCACTGCGCCGTCTTTTCCCGTGTGTAAGTGATGTCCGTGTTCCCTCCGTCCCCGTCTCCTCCTGTACGTCACCGCGCCGTCTTTCCCCGTGTGTAAGTAATGCCCGTGTTCCTCCGTCACCGTCTCCTCCTGTACGGCAGGTGCGAGAACACATGGTGATCGAGTCTCACCCGGACTCGGACAGCGTGGTGGCCGACCTTCGGCTGCTGCGGCCGTTCCCGGCGCTGGCCGCCTTCTGCGAGGCGCAGGACCTGGCTGCCATGGAGCGGCGCGCGCACGGCCACACCCCGTACCTGGTGCTGCTGTACGCCGCCCTCCGCCGCTGGCGGGACGAGCACGACGGAGCGCCGCCCAGCGGCTACCGCGAGAAGAAACAGTTCAAAGAGACGCTGCAGCAGTGTAGGTGGCGCTGCTATCGGGATGAGTGGTCTCAGGGTAGGGTGTTGGATGGCGAGATGTGGATACTGTCCTGGGTTTAAGTTGCCTGTCTGGATGTGTGGCTATGCGTATGTCAAAACTTAATGGCTGCCTTTTTGTGCATGAGCCAGTGTTTGACTGGATACATTGTTATATAGAGTGATTCTCAAGTATAATTGAGCTGTTATCCGTTTCTGCCAGTGTTTCACAGCGCGTTTCGAGGACAATACGGACCGGCTGGGGTCTGACACTCCTGACTCCGCTGGGGTCTGACACTCCCGACTCCCTGACCCTTTGACCGACCTTGTCTCGTGTGTTGCAGTTCGCCTGAGGACGGCAGAAGGTGTACCGGAAGTCGAGGAGAACTTTGACGAGGCGGAGCGAGCCATCAACACACTGCTGGTACCGCCCACCGTCCCCGAGTCGGTGGCCGCGCTCTTCAAGAGCGACCAGTGCAACAGCCTCACAGCCAAGGTGAGAAACAAAGGCTGGAGGAGGCGGATGCCGTGCTGGCGGATGTGCCGACACAACTTATAAGGTATTACTTTTAGCGACAACTTCCCAGTCAAAATTTACACGCGTCAAAACTGTCAATGGAAATACTTCTAATGAAAAACTTCTTCAGGACAAAACTTCCAATTATATTACTTCCGATTCCAAAACTTCCAAGCTACAAAACTTTCAACCGTCAAAACTTCCAAAGCAAAAACTTCTCCGCAACAAAGCTTCCAATGAAATATCTCCCAATTCGAAAACTTCTAATGACAAAACTTCAGGTTTGGTTTGGTTGGGTAAAGTTTTGACTTTTGGTAAATTTTTGTTTTAGAAGTTTTGATGCTTGGAAATTTGTTCATGATAAGTTTTGACACTTGGAAGTTTTTTCAATGGAAGTTTTGACTGTTGGAATTATTGTCACTTGGAAGTTTTTGCTTTATAAGTTTTGTTGCAAAAAAGTTCTTGCATTGGAAGTTTTCCGTTTAGAAGTTTTGACGCTTAGAAGTTTTTGCATTGGAAGTTTTGACGCTTGTGAGTTTTTGCATTGTAAGTTATGTCATTAGTAGTTGTGTCGCTTGGAAGTTTTTTCATTAGAAGTTTTGATGCTTAGAAGTTTCGCCTTTGGAAGTTTCGCCTTTGGAAGTTTCGCCTTTGTAAGTTTTGGCTTGGAAGTTCTGCATTAGAAGTTTTGACGTGGAACCGTGCTGGCGGCTGTAAGAGCTGACAAGCGCCGAGTTTTTCGAGACTTGGTTCTCCAGTTAATTGGAAATTTTGTTTGCCAAGTCGACGGCCAGGAACAAATTGTTATTGGGAGAGGAGGTCAATCCGACACGTCTTTTTCGTCGATGCAGATTCGACGCTCTATCTGTAAGCAATACCATAAAACCTTCGCAGCCGGCAGGATTCGAACCTACGCGGGGAGACCCCATCAGATTTCGAGTCTGACGCCTTAACCACTCGGCCACGACTGCCGCCGAGAACTCACCTTTAGGGCATATTGAAACGTTGAATTTCGGATTTGGGCAAGGCTGTATAAACCAGGTAGAACGCTCGGGCCGAAAAAGTGGTGACAAACACTAATTTAGTAGCCGCGACCCCGGAGTCGCTGTGACGTAGAAGGCGGGGGACGCGGCCGGCCGGCCGCCGTACACAACATTAGTGCGTGCGTGCCTGAAGCTTAGATCGCGATTACTTTGTTTGTTTACCGGTCGATTGCAAGACTTATAATATGTAATATGTCACAAATCAACCGCTCTGCCGGATTCCGCTGAAAAAATGCAATCAGACACATATTTGCTGTTGTATCTGCGCAAAGTTCAACGATTAGGTACGGTCGCCCCGGCCGACCACCGCTCGAAATGATGATAAGTGCATCTTTGATGCCATTACCCGGCGTGGAAAATGGGAATGTATCGCACTGAATTGCCTAGGGAGACATAAACCTCATCAAATATATTGTATTTGTTTGGCATTTATTCCTTCTCGGGACATAGTACAGGCGAGGCGCGGATCCAATATTTCGGCCAGGGGGGGCACATACAAAAAGTTACGCCCTACGCACGCTTGGTGGGCGCGACATGGGCGCGACATGGGCGCGACCCGGGCTCAGGCAGAGGGGGGGGGGGGGGGGGGGGGGGGGCTTGGGGCTCCCATGCGCCCCCTATACTTTTCTTATAGGTGAATCTTCGGGAAATTTATGAAATGGTATAGGATCTGAATCGTTATCTTGTTCATTTCTTTGGCATGTCAGTCGTTGCTGCACCCCCTATGGCGCAAACAGGCATGTCCTGTAACTCACAAGTCACATTATTATCATTGACTTTTAGTAATTACTAGACACTTGGCAATTTGTGTTCATTAGTGCAAGCCACCCACAGGACAGGATCAGTAGCATTAGGTACTACTCAGTGGCGGCGGATGAGGGGGGGGGGGGGGGAGCGGTAGAGGAGGCAGCTGCCCACCCCCTCAAGAAGTGGGGGGGGGGGGAGGGAGGGAAACATGATTTTGCCTCCCCATACATTTGTAAGAGACTAGAAAATCCATACTCCAAGAAGTTGGTTCGATTTTTCCTTTTCACCGAAACAATGACCCAGGGCCCCGATGTGCCCCCCAGCCAGCCTGATGGGCCTTCTAAGACCAACATAAGGCCCTAAGTCGGCCTGAGGGGACCCTCGGTAGGCCATGAGGGGCCCTCAGAAGGCCTGATACTTCAACATTGGCCTGTCGACGTCTTTTTGCGATCATTTAGAGGCCCTGCAAAATATAGTGGCCTAAATCCGAGGAGATACTATTTCGCGTTTTTTTTTTTGGGGGGGGGGGGCTTTGGCCGTGGGAGGGGCCTTTTTGCCGAGGGGACCCTCTGGGTTTCTTTGCCCCCCATCCGAAAATACAATCCGCCGCCACTGGTACTACTCATAATAGTGTCTCAAAACCTAAGTAATAGCGATATCAGTCACATTGGTATGGATTTTCTAGTCTGTTTATATAAGGTGATACAATCTATGGGTTTACGTCCTTGAAAAATACAAAAAATATAGCTAACCTACTCCTACAGTCTCTTATGTCGACAATTTTTGCAGATGTCCTCAGCTAAAGAACGCATAGATTTGGGTGTAAATTTTTAGCTTATGAGGTATTCTGGGAAAATACTGCTATGTTGACACATACAATTATTATGTCGGCTTTCATATACACCTTTGAATATTGTTTTACGCTTCATAAAAATAAGTAAATGCTTAAAAATGCACACGCACACACGCCCGTACATTGCCAGCGAACCAATATGGCGAACTCGTTGAAATGTAAACAAACGATTCTCCCCCGCCTTCACGTCATCACAACCTGACCAATCACCGTCGAGCTTGCTCAAGACTGATTGGTCAATACTAGCTGATAGCCAAATATACCTTATGAGCAGATCCGATAAACACGGCCAAGATGCTGGAAGCTGCTCGCGGTTGTCACACTTTTAACCAATGTTGAAGGAGCGGAGTACACCCCCCCTGGATTTGGGTTTCACCGTTTTTCCCCGTCAGCAATGTTTCATCACAACTGCCCCATTACATGTCATCGGCGCCATCGGCTTACATGTCATCGGCTCCATCCATTTCCTGAAGAGCTCTTTTTCACGGATTCCTTGCATTTCTTATTAATTGCTTTCTATCTGTCTAGGGAATTTCAAATTGATCATTTCAGTCGTTTCAGAGTTACCCCACCAAGTTAGACCACGGAGTGTATGATAGAGAATCACTGAGGTGTCTGACCCCCCCCCCCCCTCTGTACCCCTCAGAGTGATGACTTCTGGGTGCTGGTGCGGGCACTGCAGGAGTATGTGGAACACGAGGGAGAAGGTCAGCTGCCGGTGCGAGGTCCCATTCCGGACATGTTTGCTGACTCTGACAGATATGTCCAGCTGCAGAACATGTAAGTGTCGCTCCGCTACCCGCCAGTTCGGCCTCAGCCCGCCGCCAGCTGGGTGGCAGGGGTTGGGGTGTCTCGCCGTGTGGCTGAGTGGGGGGGGGGGGGGGGGGGATTTGGGATCGTCTCGGGAGCGAGGTTAGCGGTTACTGCCGTGCAGTTTTCCTCTTTTTCTTTTTAAGATGGCACGGGTCCACATCCTTTCGTTCACGAGTACGGTTCACGACCTGGGCAACACGGCAAATGTCGATCAGTTACAATATAGCGTGAAGTGAGGTATGACCTCGAGCCTGCGACATAACCTCTGACCTCTCACTTCTGGTATGACCTCTCTGACATGTGGTATGACCTCTCTGGCATATGGTATGACCTCACTGACCTCCGGTATGACCCTGCGATATAATCTCTTCTCTGATCTGTGGTATGACCCCTTTGACCTGCGGTATGACCTCTTTGAGCTGCGGTATGACCTCAGACCTGTGATATAATATCTACTCTGACCTGCGGCATGACCTCTGACCTGTGATATAATCTTCTCTGACCTCCGTTATGACCTTTGACCTGCGGTATGACCTCTGACCTGTGATATAATCTTCTCTGACCTCCGTTATGACCTTTGACCTGCGGTATGACCTCTGACCTGTGATATAATCTTCTCTGACCTCCGTTATGACCTTTGACCTGCGGTATGACCTCTGACCTGTGATATAATATCTACTCTGACCTCCGTTATGACCTTTGACCTGCGGTATGACCTCTGACCTGTGATATAATATCTACTCTGACCTCCGTTATGACCTTTGACCTGCGGTATGACCTCTGACCTGTGATATAATATCTACTCTGACCTGCGGCATGACCTCTGACCTGTGATATAATCTTCTCTGACCTCCGTTATGACCTTTGACCTGCGGTATGACCTCAGACCTGTGATATAATATCTACTCTGACCTGCGGCATGACCTCTGACCTGTGATATAATCTTCTCTGACCTCCGTTATGACCTTTGACCTGCGGTATGACCTCTGACCTGTGATATAATATCTACTCTGACCTCCGGTATGACCTTTGACCTGTGATATAATATCTTCTCTGACCTCCGTTATGACCTTTGACCTGCGGTATGACCTCTGACCTGTGATATAATATCTACTCTGACCTCCGGTATGACCTTTGACCTGCGGTATGACCTCTGACCTGTGATATAATATCTACTCTGACCTCCGGTATGACCTTTGACCTGCGGTATGACCTCAGACCTGTGATATGCCCCATGTTTGCCGCCAGTTACCGAGAGGAGGCCCGCCGCGGCGCCGAGCTGGTGCAGCGGCGAGTCCAGCTGCTGCTGGAGAGCCTCGGCCGGCCGTCTGACGTCATCAGTGAGGAGCAGGTGCGCCAGTTATGCCGCAACACGCACGCGCTGCGCGTGTTCGAGGGCACCTCCGTTCAGGAGGAGCTGCGGCAGATGCGGCTTCCGGCCAACGAAATGGGTGCGTAACTGGGCGTAATCCGCCGTCAAGGGATGCACCAGGAATTCAGTTGTAAAATGGCGACGGTATTTATTTATGAGGAGGTAATGGATTGTTTTGTCGCCGTCAGGAGGAATAAGGTTACGATGCAAAGAAGTGGCGATTCTATTTTCTGAATTCGAACAAGCAATAAATGTGTTTGATATGCGGCGGTCGTGGCCGAGTGGTTAAAGGGAATAGGTCACCTTGAAAGTTGTCTTGAAATTCAATCATACGGTGCATCTTGAGCTCAAAACTACGAATATGACTTTGGTTTGGACAACTGATGGATATATGTAGAGAAAGGAGTAAGTTTCTTTGTATTTCACGAGATATCGTACGACGGCAGCTGGCGTTCTGGCTCCGCCTGACGCCAAGTACAGTCTCTGACAAGGGGCCGCCGCACCGCCCGGGCGGCTGAGCGGATATTAACGAGGCGTCGTGATCAGAGACTACGTGCCAGAGAGTGTACCTACCTCCGGCGCCCGCCCGGCGGAGGTAGGGACCTACTACCGAAGAGGTTTCGAATGCAACTTTGTCTTCTAAAAGGGGCAAACTAATCCTGTGTCGAAATTACTTAAAGGGAGTTAATCACCTTTTTATTTTGTTAGCAACAATTTCTTTGGCTACCGTTATGGTATTAAAATGATGTGATCCAAATTTAGGAATTAAATCAAATTATTCCCTAATTCAAAGTTGGAAGTTTGGGAAAATTTATGATCGGTATTTTCCCTCCACTATTGGAAAGCGACACATCTGGCGCTTTTGTATCAATCTGTTCAACGTTGTTGAATGGGCACTTATAAACAAATCGCCGACACTAAATAGGTCGCATTTACCGCCACTGCTAAACTGACGATTTCAATGCATTTTTTAAAATGATAGTTGATTGTTCATCAAAGTTTGTCACATATTCGCAAAAGATAGAGTGCAGGGAACATATTGCATACCTTCGTGATAAATAACAATGCGTAGGGAGGCTAATTGACTGAATTCGTTACCGAGTACTTGCTGATTATAAGCGTGAAACGCTTATCAACTATGAATTTAAATATATATCGGTAGAAATTGTTATATGCAAAATGTAATGAATTTACAATATATTTTGATCTCGTCTATCGATTTCAGGTGCTAACTATTTTTGTGGAAAAAGGTGATTATCCCCCTTTAACGTAGGGAGCTAATTTTTTTCGCACAACCCATTTTTCGATAGGCTCTACAAATCTGCTATCTCAGTTCAAAACCAGATGTTAAAGGTGAGCTATTCCCTTTAACCCGCGACTTACTTGGGGGGGGGGGGGGGGGGGGCTATTTTTTGTCCCCCCCGTTATTTTGCAATAACTCCTAGACCAACAGCAGTATCGTCACCTATATTTCAGTACCTTCCTTCTCTCACATCAATTCTACACGTGTTGGCCAAAGGAAAAAGATGAGGTTATGATAGGTCAACCGGGAATGACGTCAGTGACGTCATGTTCTTCGTTTTTTGTTGAAAAATAATGGTTTGCGGAAAACGCTGTCAAATGTACAATATTTGAGGTAAATTAAATTGTCTTAAATCAAATTACTGACAATAGACCGGGCTATCAAACTTCCATCTTTGATTTTTTCTCTCTCAAAATTTTGAGAAATCCAAATACATTTTTGTTTACAATATTTAAAAAAAAATCAGAGTTATCCAAAAACCGGACTATATGTGATCGAGACGTGTTCGGTGAATATGTGTACCAAGTTTGAAGTCGATATCTTCAAAAATGATTGACTTGTGACCTTTAAATGACAAAAATCGACCACCTCTGCATTACTATGCATAACAAATGTATTTCCGTTTTTGCTTTTTACTTCTATTTATATGGAACAGACAATGTTCTAAGATCATTTTTCGCGTTCTAGACGAAAAACAAGCCCATAAACATGTGTTACAACGCCTAATGACCGTAATCTGCGGTTTGACCTCGTGACCTCGGATGACCTTGACCTGACCCAGGGTCATTAACAGCTTAGGATGGTACTTAGAAGTATCAGACACACGAATTATACCGATTTATCGACTGCTTATGCGTTTAATATCGCAATTGTACGCGACAGTTCCATCCATCGAGACCTTTTGACACGGTCAAACATTTTGTACTTGACCTAACCTGTGACGTCATCGGTGACCCTGAGGTCAACAATATTAAGTTTCCCCTGATAAATTTCCAAGGGCTATCGAATGCCGTTTGAAATTTTACAATCGGTCAAGTAGTTCCGGAGATCCGAAGGGGGGGGGGGGGATAGCCCCCCCCCCTCCAGTAAGTCGCGTTATGGAATATACCCCAGTAACTCGCGGGTTAAAGGAAATAGTTCACCTTCAACATGGGATTTTGAACTGAAATAGCAGTTTTGTAGCCCGTGTTGAGAAATCCTTATCTGCAACTTTTCTTGGCTGAAAAGACTCCAGCCGAAGATATTTGACTTTGTGGCGAAGGAATGCGGCGCATATATGATATACCGTACCGTCTGAGAGTGCCAGCACTGGTCTGAGCATGCGCAGACCAATAACGCACACCATAACATTAATAATTTACGACCTTCTGTCCGGAATCGGCGCGATGTAGGACCATTTTTGAAAAGAAAAAAGAAACTGTATTAAAAAATATAATAAAATCGTGTTCTGAAATTTTTCCGAAGGTGAACTATTTCCTTTAAGGCGTCAGACTCGAAATCTGATGGGGTCTCCCCGCACAGGTTCGAATCCTGTCGGCTGCGAAAGTTTGTTGTTGCATGAGGCATACTGTATGCCATATGTCCTCATCTTGCAGCGCCACTAACCCTGCTGCCCCCCCCCCCGTGCCACAGCGATGCATCTTCAGAATCCGGAGATCGAGATGGTAGTGTACACGATGCTGCGCGCCGTGGAGCGGTTTCGTTCGGAGTACAGCACCGCTCCCGGCTCGGAAGACGATCAGGTGGAGACGGACGTCATCAAACTCAAGGTCGGTGGGAAAAAAAACGTTTGCGTTGTAAAATTTGTAGGCTTCTGAAGTGCCACTTCTCGAGCGGAAAAGATTCGCAGCCGGCAGGATTCGAACCTGCGCGGGGAGACCCCATCAGATTTCGAGTCTGACGCCTTAACCACTCGGCCACGACTGCCTGATGGTGGGACCGGTCCAAGACAGCATTAAATTACCGTGCGGAATACAGCATGAAAACTCCGTGTAGTCCAATACAGAATGACCACCCGGTGATGGAGGCAAGTTCATGGATTGTAAGCAATGTATGCGTATATTCTGATGTAGACCAATGGCAACACTAGATATTGTTCATTATTTATGCGCCTGTTCGTAATATATTCCTGTAGCCGGATTGTACCTGCCATTAGTTCCATTTCTGTGTGATAAATATAGACCCCCATTAGTCCGTACCCTGACTACGCGTTCCCTGTGCAGTATTTGGCGCCGGTGGCACCTGTTTGGCGACCCAGCCTCTGTCTGCAGCGTGCCAGCTCGTCTGACCCCGCCCCGCCCGCCCCGGTGACCGGCAGGCCTGCCTGACCCGGCTGCTGGCCGACTGGGGCTGCCAGAACACCATCAAAGACGACTACGTGCAGGAGTTCTGTCGGTACGGCGGCTCGGAGCTGCATACCGTGGCCGCCTTCATCGGTACGTTGCCACTGACCAACCTTGGCCCATGTGCAGTAGACGCCAACAGATGGATTACTGGATGCCTGGCCCCTGAGAATGCGACAGGTGGGGTGACACGGATGCCTGGCCCCTGAGAATGCGACAGGTGGGCTGACACGTCAGACTCTGTGTGTTCTATCTTTGTCACCTGAAGGCAGGGGCATGGGAACTACTTTGAAGTGGGGGGGGGGGGGAACTTTTTGGCAATACTACGGCAAAAATTAAGACTGGAGAGAAGCAACGTGCACCGCTCTTTTCCATACTCATTGGGGGCATTTCACAGTAAGACAACCGGTGGGTGCCGTGAACAATTTGGCAATCACGGATTTTCGATTTTCATTTTGTTTCCACGTGACCTCGTGACCTACATTTTGCACAGTGACCTTGACCTGTTGGAAACTGAAATGAAAATTTTCGTCTGATGACGATTTGAGTTCCATTGATGTCCTTTAGTATAAACAAATCTAAAAAGTGGGGTTCGACCTGTAAAAACTACTTTTGAGCCTTGCAATGCACACAATACGCTGCTTGGGTACGTTACATTGTATTGGCCTGGCAGGTCATATGGCGACCTGATGTCGGTGTAACAGGCACCAACCGAGAGGTTTCGTCGTCAGGAGTCACTCTGGACTTTGTTTCGAAAGCGTATGTCAAGTAGATGCGAAGTTATCGACGGCCAGGACTGGTGCCCGAACAGCGTATTATGTCAGCATTGCAACTAAACAAATAATTTGTACTGGTCGAACCCCACTTTGTTATTCTTTTTTATACGAAAGGACATCAATGAAGCTCAAATCGTCATCAGACGAAAATGTTAATTTCAGTTTCCAACAGGTCAAGGTCACAGCGCAAAAAGTAGGTCACGAGACAAAAATCGAAAATCCGTGATTGCCAAATTGTTCTTCGACTAATCCCGATCCAAACAAAAAAGTTTCTAAAAGTCGCCTTTTTAGTCTCGGAGTTATTGGTCGTCAAAATTAGGCCTGCACACTGCACAGCGAACTTGGGAAAATACGGAAGGCCGTATCTTTGATTTTTTTTTTTTTGGGGGGGGGGGGACCACCAATTAATTCCCCGCCCTTGAAACCCCCAGTCACAACTTTGCAAGAAAATTAAAAATGGTCGGACGGCAAATTTGAGAATTTTTGGTTGTCTTACTGTGGAATGCCCCAATGCTGCTTATTGCATATATTATTATTGCATATGCATATATATTGTATGTCATATATTTAAGGAAATGGGTATCAATATCATATAAGGAAATGGATCGCCTAACAAGAAAAAAAGGAATAGCTGGTAAACATGAAGGAGCGACACTGGTACTGGGTCACACACAGTCGGAGAAGCAGAACTGGAGCTTTCACCGTGCGTGAATCCAGAACTGGCGGGCTTGGCTGACTCCCAAAACTGAGGTAGCTGGTTAGGTGATGTGCCGGGCTTGCACCACGTTGACCATGGGAAAATCATGCATTTAGCATACATTTGGTACCATACTTGGCTTCAACGGAGTTATGCTTTGCCGTATTCTACGGTGTTATGGTCCATGGTTCGGGTACATTTTTATGAATTTATCTTTGTACGGCCGTACTCAAGCAAATACTGGCAAACCAATGCATTAGAACACACACATTTTTCAGAGAAAAATGTTTATCTACTTATATATAAGTTAGTTAGTTATTTGCTTGTTAGTTAACTGTTGCCGAATTAAGGTCCATTAATACACGCACTGCCGGGGGTTCGCGCCAACCACGAACTGCCGGGGGGGGGGGGGGGGGGGGGGGGGATTTCCGCCCGCTCCCCCTAAGATCTAGAAAACACGCAATGTAGCGACAAGCGGAAGACGGTGTTAGATAGCTCGAGGCAGTCTCCATCGAAAGTATTTGGGTCATTTTTAGGTCAAGTCAATATTGAGGTCACCAGAGGTCAAATTTCGGCTATATATGAGTGTCCTTGATAACACCGTCTATATCTCGATAATAAAAGACGCGCAGAAAAGAGTGTTCGAAAGATCATTTAATTTGCTGTAACTAAGGTTCATCAGAATTGACCTAAGGTTAGGTCATCAGAATAGTTAGGTCATCAGAAGCCATTTAATTTGAAACATTCTATAAAAAAAATGCGGAATTGGTTTTAAGGAATAACTTTTGCCAGCACCATAAGGTAAAACAGATTTCACCATTGTATATGTCTCGTCGAGACGCATCGAATGATATATTGGGTGACCTAGTCAGGTCATATCTAAAAATTGACCTGACCTGAGGTAAAGGTCAACTCTTACATCAATTGATTTGTCTCGACAAGCCGAATGCAATGGTTTAATTGCTCTAATTCATACGTGACCTGGGCGGTCACATGAGTTGGCCTCGTAGAGGTAAAAGAGCAAAAATGTGACATAGGGCTTTACATTTGGGACAAAAATGGTGGATCCACTGGCGGATCCAGTGGGGGGGGGGGGGGGGGGGGGGGGCAAAGCGGCCATGCCCCCCCCCCCCAACCGCCTGAAATCGGCGCAAAAATCCTGATATAGAAGACAATCAAAGCAACTTTTACTAAGGAAAGTTTGTTTTAAATCAGCTAACAATGCATATAAGCAAGCACAATCCGACGAGTTTTCAGAATTGTGAGACTTTTTGGTATTTGGCCCCCAAACCAACCGTGCCCCCCCCCCCCCCACCACCACCGTTCTGGATCCGCCAGTGGGTGGATCTGGTGAAAATTTGTCAAATGAAGACATTTCCTATGGATTTATACGTGTTTTTAATTTGTATCCATTGACTTATAATGGGGAGGTCACGAAATAGACCTGACCTTAGGTTACCGATATAAAATAAAAATAGAGATATACGAATTGTCAATTACCAACATTCGAGCGTCACATCACGTGAGTTTCAAACGCGCCGCCGTTGAAACTGGTGACAATGCCCTTGTTCTTATACAGAGTTGAGTGAACGTGTACATTTTTTTTTGGGGGGGGGGGCGAGTTGCCCCATTGCCCCACTGTTCCCACGCCCCTGCCTGAAGGTGTGTTCTGTCTGTGTCACCTGAAGTTGTTTTCGTTGCTCAGCTCGGCTAGTTATTCGTGGTCGAATTGAAGTTGATTCACAACGGTAAAAATGAATCGGTTGACTTTAGTTCAAACGACATCACACCGCCTTGCGACGCCTCTCAATGCAGAATTCCGTGGCCTCACGTTACCTGGCCAGGTGACAGGTGACCGTGACCTGGTCAGGTGACCGTGACCTGGCCAGGTGCAGGTGACCGTGACCTGGCCAGGTGCATGTGACCGTGACCTGGCCAGGTGACAGGTGGTCGTGACCTGGCCAGGTGACAGGTGACCGTGACCTGGTCAGGTACAGGTGACCGTGACCTGGCTAGGTGCAGGTGACCGTAACCTGGCCAGGTGACCGTGACCTGGTCAGGTGACCATGACCTGGTCAGGTGCAGGTGACCGTGACCTGGCCAGGTGACAGGTGGCCGTGACCTGGCCAGGTGACAGGTGACCGTGACCTGGTCAGGTGCAGGTGACCGTGACCTGGCTAGGTGCAGGTGACCGTGACCTGGCCAGGTGACAGGTGACCGTGACCTGGTCAGGTGACCATGACCTGACCAGGTGCAGGTGACCGTGACCTGGCCAGGTGACAGGTGGCCGTGACCTGGCCAGGTGACAGGTGACCGTGACCTGGTCAGGTGCAGGTGACCTGGCTAGGTGCAGGTGACCGTGACCTGACCAGGTGACAGGTGACCGTGACCTGGTCAGGTGACAGGTGGCCATGACCTGGCCAGGTGCCAGGTGACCGTGACCTGGTCAGGTGACAGGTGACCTGGCCAGGTGGCCGTGACCTGGTCAGGTGACAGGTGACCGTGACCTGGCCAGGTGACAGGTGACCGTGACCTGGCCAGGTGACAGGTGACCTGGCCAGGTGGCAGGTGACCGTGACCTGGTCAGGTGACAGGTGACCTGTCCAGGTGACAGGTGACCGTGACCTGACCAGGTGACAGGTGACCGTGACCTGGCCAGGTGCAGGTGACCGTGACCTGGCCAGGTGCAGGTGACCGTGACCTGACCAGGTGCAGGTGACCGTTACCTGGCCAGGTGACAGGTGACCGTGACCGTGACCTGGCCATGTGACCGTGACCTGGCCATGTGACCGTGACCTGGCCATGTGACCGTGACCTGGCCATGTGACCGTGACCTGGCCATGTGACCGTGACCTGGCCATGTGACCGTGACCTGGCCATGTGACCGTGACCTGGTCAGGTGACAGGTGGCCGTGACCTGGACAGGCGACAGGTGACCGTGACCTGGCCAGGTGACCGTGACCGGACCTGGCCAGATGGGCCGCCTAATTGTGGCGTGTCTCGGCCGCCCGGGCTCTGTGTTTACATCGCTGGAATGCCAGCCGATGGTCTTGTGTTGACTCAGGGCCGACTGTCGATTGGTGTTGATATGGTGTAAATAGCTGCCCCCGCCCCCGCTGGCGCCTGTGTCGAGCGGCGTGTAGTGCCGGTGGCGGGGCGCCGCATTCTCCCACCCGTCCTGCGTCGGCACGGCCTCGTCCTGGGTAGCGTCAGTCTGCCTCGTCCTGGGTAGCATCAGTCTGCCTCGTCCTGGGTAGCGTCAGTCTGCCTCGTCCTGGGTAGCATCAGTCTGCCTCGTCCTGGGTAGCATCAGTCTGCCTCGTCCTGGGTAGCGTCAGTCTGCCTCGTCCTGGGTAGCATCAGTCTGCCTCGTCCTGGGTATCATCAGTCTGCCTCGTCCTGGGTAGCATCAGTCTGCCTCGTCCTGGGTAGCATCAGTCTGCCTCGTCCTGGGTAGCATCAGTCTGCCTCGTCCTGGGTAGCATCAGTCTGCCTCGTCCTGGGTAGCATCAGTCTGCCTCGTCCTGGGTAGCATCAGTCTGCCTCGTCCTGGGTAGCATCAGTCTGCCTCGTCCTGGGTAGCGTCAGTCTGCCTCGTCCTGGGTAGCATCAGTCTGCCTCGTTCTGGGTAGCATCAGTCTGCCTCGTCCTGGGTAGCGTCAGTCTGCCTCGTCCTGGGTAGCGTCAGTCTGCCTCGTCCTGGGTAGCGTCAGTCTGCCTCGTCCTGGGTAGCATCAGTCTGCCTCGTCCTGGGTAGCATCAGTCTGCCTGTCCTGGGTAGCATCAGTCTGCCTGTCCTGGGTAGCGTCGGCACGGCCTCGTCCTGGGTAGCGTCGGCACGGCCTCGTCCTGGGTAGCATCAGTCTGCCTCGTCCTGGGTAGCGTCAGTCTGCCTCGTCCTGGGTAGCATCAGTCGGCCTCGTCCTGGGTAGCGTCAGTCTGCCTCGTCCTGGGTAGCATCAGTCTGCCTGTCCTGGGTAGCGTCAGTCGGCCTGTCCTGGGTAGCATCAGTCTGCCTGTCCTGGGTAGCATCAGTCTGCCTGTCCTGGGTAGCATCAGTCTGCCTCGTCCTGGGTAGCATCAGTCTGCCTGTCCTGGGTAGCGTCAGTCTGCCTGTCCTGGGTAGCGTCGGCACGGCCTCGTCCTGGGTAGCGTCGGCACGGCCTCGTCCTGGGTAGCATCAGTCTGCCTCGTCCTGGGTAGCGTCAGTCTGCCTGTCCTGGGTAGCGTCGGCACGGCCTCGTCCTGGGTAGCGTCGGCACGGCCTCGTCCTGGGTAGCATCAGTCTGCCTCGTCCTGGGTAGCGTCAGTCTGCCTGTCCTGGGTAGCGTCGGCACGGCCTCGTCCTGGGTAGCGTCGGCACGGCCTCGTCCTGGGTAGCATCAGTCTGCCTCGTCCTGGGTAGCGTCAGTCTGCCTCGTCCTGGGTAGCGTCAGTCTGCCTCGTCCTGGGTAGCATCAGTCTGCCTCGTCCTGGGTAGCATCAGTCTGCCTCGTCCTGGGTAGCATCAGTCTGCCTCGTCTTGGGTAGCGTCAGTCTGCCTCGTCCTGGGTAGCATCAGTCTGCCTCGTCCTGGGTAGCGTCAGTCTGCCTCGTCCTGGGTAGCATCAGTCTGCCTGTCCTGGGTAGCATCAGTCTGCCTCGTCCTGGGTAGCGTCGGCACGGCCTCGTCCTGGGTAGCGTCAGTCTGCCTCGTCCTGGGTAGCATCAGTCTGCCTCGTCCTGGGTAGCATCAGTCTGCCTCGTCCTGGGTAGCGTCGGCACGGCCTCGTCCTGGGTAGCATCAGTCTGCCTCGTTCTGGGTAGCGTCAGTCTGCCTCGTCCTGGGTAGCGTCAGTCTGCCTCGTCCTGGGTAGCATCAGTCTGCCTCGTCCTGGGTAGCGTCAGTCTGCCTGTCCTGGGTAGCGTCGGCACGGCCTCGTCCTGGGTAGCGTCAGTCTGCCTGTCCTGGGTAGCGTCGGCACGGCCTCGTCCTGGGTAGCGTCAGTCTGCCTGTCCTGGGTAGCATCAGTCTGCCTCGTCCTGGGTAGCGTCAGTCTGCCTCGTCCTGGGTAGCGTCAGTCTGCCTCGTCCTGGGTAGCATCAGTCTGCCTCGTCCTGGGTAGCATCAGTCTGCCTCGTCCTGGGTAGCGTCAGTCTGCCTCGTCCTGGGTAGCATCAGTCTGCCTCGTTCTGGGTAGCGTCAGTCTGCCTCGTCCTGGGTAGCATCAGTCTGCCTCGTCCTGGGTAGCATCAGTCTGCCTCGTCCTGGGTAGCATCAGTCTGCCTCGTCCTGGGTAGCGTCAGTCTGCCTGTCCTGGGTAGCGTCGGCACGGCCTCGTCCTGGGTAGCGTCGGCACGGCCTCGTCCTGGGTAGCATCAGTCTGCCTGTCCTGGGTAGCGTCGGCACGGCCTCGTCCTGGGTAGCGTCGGCACGGCCTCGTCCTGGGCAGCATCAGTCGGCCTCGTCCTGGGTAGCATCAGTCTGCCTGTCCTGGGCAGCATCAGTCTGCCTGTCCTGGGTAGCGTCAGTCTGCCTGTCCTGGGTAGCATCAGTCTGCCTCGTCCTGGGTAGCGTCAGTCTGCCTGTCCTGGGTAGCGTCGGCACGGCCTCGTCCTGGGTAGCATCAGTCTGCCTCGTCCTGGGTAGCATCAGTCTGCCTGTCCTGGGTAGCATCAGTCTGCCTGTCCTGGGTAGCGTCAGTCTGCCTGTCCTGGGTAGCGTCGGCACGGCCTCGTCCTGGGTAGCATCAGTCTGCCTCGTCCTGGGTAGCATCAGTCTGCCTCGTCCTGGGTAACGTCAGTCTGCCTGTCCTGGGTAGCGTCGGCACGGCCTCGTCCTGGGTAGCATCAGTCTGCCTCGTCCTGGGTAGCATCAGTCTGCCTGTCCTGGGTAGCATCAGTCTGCCTGTCCTGGGTAGCATCAGTCTGCCTGTCCTGGGTAGCATCAGTCTGCCTCGTCCTGGGTAGCATCAGTCTGCCTGTCCTGGGTAGCGTCAGTCTGCCTCGTCCTGGGTAGCGTCAGTCTGCCTCGTCCTGGGTAGCATCAGTCTGCCTCGTCCTGGGTAGCGTCAGTCTGCCTCGTCCTGGGTAGCGTCAGTCTGCCTCGTCCTGGGTAGCGTCAGTCTGCCTCGTCCTGGGTAGCGTCGGTCTGCCTCGTCCTGGGTAGCGTCGGCACGGCCTCGTCCTGGGTAGCGTCGGCACGGCCTCGTCCTGGGTAGCATCAGTCTGCCTCGTCCTGGGTAGCATCAGTCTGCCTCGTCCTGGGTAGCATCAGTCTGCCTCGTCCTGGGTAGCATCAGTCTGCCTCGTCCTGGGTAGCGTCGGCACGGCCTCGTCCTGGGTAGCGTCAGTCTGCCTCGTCCTGGGTAGCGTCAGTCTGCCTCGTCCTGGGTAGCATCAGTCTGCCTCGTCCTGGGTAGCGTCAGTCTGCCTCGTCCTGGGTAGCGTCGGCACGGCCTCGTCCTGGGTAGCGTCGGCACGGCCTCGTCCTGGGTAGCATCAGTCTGCCTCGTCCTGGGTAGCGTCAGTCTGCCTCGTCCTGGGTAGCGTCGGCACGGCCTCGTCCTGGGTAGCATCAGTCTGCCTCGTCCTGGGTAGCATCAGTCTGCCTCGTCCTGGGTAGCGTCAGTCTGCCTCGTCCTGGGTAGCATCAGTCTGCCTCGTCCTGGGTAGCATCAGTCTGCCTCGTCCTGGGTAGCATCAGTCTGCCTCGTCCTGGGTAGCATCAGTCTGCCTCGTCCTGGGTAGCATCAGTCTGCCTCGTCCTGGGTAGCGTCAGTCTGCCTCGTCCTGGGTAGCATCAGTCTGCCTCGTCCTGGGTAGCGTCAGTCTGCCTCGTCCTGGGTAGCATCAGTCTGCCTCGTCCTGGGTAGCGTCAGTCTGCCTCGTCCTGGGTAGCGTCGGCACGGCCTCGTCCTGGGTAGCGTCGGCACGGCCTCGTCCTGGGTAGCATCAGTCTGCCTCGTCCTGGGTAGCGTCAGTCTGCCTCGTCCTGGGTAGCGTCGGCACGGCCTCGTCCTGGGTAGCATCAGTCTGCCTCGTCCTGGGTAGCATCAGTCTGCCTCGTCCTGGGTAGCGTCAGTCTGCCTCGTCCTGGGTAGCATCAGTCTGCCTCGTCCTGGGTAGCATCAGTCTGCCTCGTCCTGGGTAGCATCAGTCTGCCTCGTCCTGGGTAGCATCAGTCTGCCTCGTCCTGGGTAGCGTCGGCACGGCCTCGTCCTGGGTAGCATCAGTCTGCCTCGTCCTGGGTAGCGTCAGTCTGCCTCGTCCTGGGTAGCATCAGTCTGCCTCGTCCTGGGTAGCGTCAGTCTGCCTCGTCCTGGGTAGCATCAGTCTGCCTCGTCCTGGGTAGCGTCAGTCTGCCTCGTCCTGGGTAGCATCAGTCTGCCTCGTCCTGGGTAGCATCAGTCTGCCTCGTCCTGGGTAGCATCAGTCTGCCTCGTCCTGGGTAGCGTCGGCACGGCCTCGTCCTGGGTAGCATCAGTCTGCCTCGTCCTGGGTAGCGTCAGTCTGCCTCGTCCTGGGTAGCATCAGTCTGCCTCGTCCTGGGTAGCATCAGTCTGCCTCGTCCTGGGTAGCATCAGTCTGCCTCGTCCTGGGTAGCGTCAGTCTGCCTCGTCCTGGGTAGCATCAGTCTGCCTCGTCCTGGGTAGCATCAGTCTGCCTCGTCCTGGGTAGCATCAGTCTGCCTCGTCCTGGGTAGCGTCGGCACGGCCTCGTCCTGGGTAGCATCAGTCTGCCTCGTCCTGGGTAGCGTCAGTCTGCCTCGTCCTGGGTAGCGTCAGTCTGCCTCGTCCTGGGTAGCGTCGGTCTGCCTCGTCCTGGGTAGCGTCGGCACGGCCTCGTCCTGGGTAGCGTCGGCACGGCCTCGTCCTGGGTAGCATCAGTCTGCCTCGTCCTGGGTAGCATCAGTCTGCCTCGTCCTGGGTAGCATCAGTCTGCCTCGTCCTGGGTAGCGTCGGCACGGCCTCGTCCTGGGTAGCGTCAGTCTGCCTCGTCCTGGGTAGCGTCAGTCTGCCTCGTCCTGGGTAGCATCAGTCTGCCTCGTCCTGGGTAGCGTCAGTCTGCCTCGTCCTGGGTAGCGTCGGCACGGCCTCGTCCTGGGTAGCGTCGGCACGGCCTCGTCCTGGGTAGCATCAGTCTGCCTCGTCCTGGGTAGCGTCAGTCTGCCTCGTCCTGGGTAGCGTCGGCACGGCCTCGTCCTGGGTAGCATCAGTCTGCCTCGTCCTGGGTAGCATCAGTCTGCCTCGTCCTGGGTAGCGTCAGTCTGCCTCGTCCTGGGTAGCATCAGTCTGCCTCGTCCTGGGTAGCATCAGTCTGCCTCGTCCTGGGTAGCATCAGTCTGCCTCGTCCTGGGTAGCGTCGGCACGGCCTCGTCCTGGGTAGCGTCAGTCTGCCTCGTCCTGGGTAGCGTCAGTCTGCCTCGTCCTGGGTAGCATCAGTCTGCCTCGTCCTGGGTAGCGTCAGTCTGCCTCGTCCTGGGTAGCGTCGGCACGGCCTCGTCCTGGGTAGCGTCGGCACGGCCTCGTCCTGGGTAGCATCAGTCTGCCTCGTCCTGGGTAGCGTCAGTCTGCCTCGTCCTGGGTAGCGTCGGCACGGCCTCGTCCTGGGTAGCATCAGTCTGCCTCGTCCTGGGTAGCATCAGTCTGCCTCGTCCTGGGTAGCGTCAGTCTGCCTCGTCCTGGGTAGCATCAGTCTGCCTCGTCCTGGGTAGCATCAGTCTGCCTCGTCCTGGGTAGCATCAGTCTGCCTCGTCCTGGGTAGCATCAGTCTGCCTCGTCCTGGGTAGCATCAGTCTGCCTCGTCCTGGGTAGCGTCAGTCTGCCTCGTCCTGGGTAGCATCAGTCTGCCTCGTCCTGGGTAGCGTCAGTCTGCCTCGTCCTGGGTAGCATCAGTCTGCCTCGTCCTGGGTAGCGTCAGTCTGCCTCGTCCTGGGTAGCGTCGGCACGGCCTCGTCCTGGGTAGCGTCGGCACGGCCTCGTCCTGGGTAGCATCAGTCTGCCTCGTCCTGGGTAGCGTCAGTCTGCCTCGTCCTGGGTAGCGTCGGCACGGCCTCGTCCTGGGTAGCATCAGTCTGCCTCGTCCTGGGTAGCATCAGTCTGCCTCGTCCTGGGTAGCGTCAGTCTGCCTCGTCCTGGGTAGCATCAGTCTGCCTCGTCCTGGGTAGCATCAGTCTGCCTCGTCCTGGGTAGCATCAGTCTGCCTCGTCCTGGGTAGCATCAGTCTGCCTCGTCCTGGGTAGCGTCGGCACGGCCTCGTCCTGGGTAGCATCAGTCTGCCTCGTCCTGGGTAGCATCAGTCGGCCTCGTCCTGGGTAGCATCAGTCTGCCTCGTCCTGGGTAGCGTCAGTCTGCCTCGTCCTGGGTAGCATCAGTCTGCCTGTCCTGGGTAGCATCAGTCTGCCTCGTCCTGGGTAGCGTCAGTCTGCCTCGTCCTGGGTAGCATCAGTCTGCCTCGTCCTGGGTAGCATCAGTCTGCCTCGTCCTGGGTAGCGTCAGTCTGCCTCGTCCTGGGTAGCATCAGTCGGCCTCGTCCTGGGTAGCATCAGTCTGCCTCGTCCTGGGTAGCGTCAGTCTGCCTCGTCCTGGGTAGCATCAGTCTGCCTGTCCTGGGTAGCATCAGTCTGCCTCGTCCTGGGTAGCATCAGTCTGCCTCGTCCTGGGTAGCGTCAGTCTGCCTCGTCCTGGGTAGCATCAGTCTGCCTCGTCCTGGGTAGCATCAGTCTGCCTCGTCCTGGGTAGCATCAGTCTGCCTCGTCCTGGGTAGCATCAGTCTGCCTCGTCCTGGGTAGCGTCAGTCTGCCTCGTCCTGGGTAGCATCAGTCTGCCTCGTCCTGGGTAGCATCAGTCTGCCTCGTCCTGGGTAGCGTCGGCACGGCCTCGTCCTGGGTAGCGTCGGCACGGCCTCGTCCTGGGTAGCATCAGTCTGCCTCGTCCTGGGTAGCGTCAGTCTGCCTCGTCCTGGGTAGCATCAGTCTGCCTCGTCCTGGGTAGCATCAGTCTGCCTCGTCCTGGGTAGCGTCAGTCTGCCTCGTCCTGGGTAGCGTCGGCACGGCCTCGTCCTGGGTAGCGTCGGCACGGCCTCGTCCTGGGTAGCGTCGGCACGGCCTCGTCCTGGGTAGCATCAGTCTGCCTCGTCCTGGGTAGCGTCAGTCTGCCTGTCCTGGGTAGCGTCGGCACGGCCTCGTCCTGGGTAGCGTCAGTCTGCCTCGTCCTGGGTAGCGTCAGTCTGCCTCGTCCTGGGTAGCATCAGTCTGCCTGTCCTGGGTAGCGTCAGTCTGCCTCGTCCTGGGTAGCATCAGTCTGCCTCGTCCTGGGTAGCATCAGTCTGCCTCGTCCTGGGTAGCGTCAGTCTGCCTCGTCCTGGGTAGCGTCAGTCTGCCTCGTCCTGGGTAGCATCAGTCTGCCTGTCCTGGGTAGCGTCAGTCGGCCTGTCCTGGGTAGCATCAGTCTGCCTGTCCTGGGTAGCATCAGTCTGCCTCGTCCTGGGTAGCGTCAGTCTGCCTCGTCCTGGGTAGCATCAGTCTGCCTCGTCCTGTGTAGCGTCGGCACGGCCTCGTCCTGGGTAGCATCAGTCTGCCTCGTCCTGTGTAGCGTCGGCACGGCCTCGTCCTGGGTAGCGTCGGCACGGCCTCGTCCTGGGTAGCATCAGTCTGCCTGTCCTGGGTAGCATCAGTCTGCCTGTCCTGGGTAGCGTCGGCACGGCCTCGTCCTGGGTAGCATCAGTCTGCCTCGTCCTGGGTAGCATCAGTCTGCCTCGTCCTGGGTAGCGTCAGTCTGCCTCGTCCTGGGTAGCGTCGGCACGGCCTCGTCCTGGGTAGCGTCGGCACGGCCTCGTCCTGGGTAGCATCAGTCTGCCTCGTCCTGGGTAGCGTCAGTCTGCCTGTCCTGGGTAGCGTCGGCACGGCCTCGTCCTGGGTAGCGTCAGTCTGCCTCGTCCTGGGTAGCGTCAGTCTGCCTCGTCCTGGGTAGCATCAGTCTGCCTCGTCCTGGGTAGCGTCAGTCTGCCTCGTCCTGGGTAGCGTCAGTCTGCCTCGTCCTGGGTAGCGTCGGCACGGCCTCGTCCTGGGTAGCGTCGGCACGGCCTCGTCCTGGGTAGCATCAGTCTGCCTCGTCCTGGGTAGCGTCAGTCTGCCTGTCCTGGGTAGCGTCGGCACGGCCTCGTCCTGGGTAGCGTCAGTCTGCCTCGTCCTGGGTAGCGTCAGTCTGCCTCGTCCTGGGTAGCATCAGTCTGCCTCGTCCTGGGTAGCGTCAGTCTGCCTCGTCCTGGGTAGCGTCAGTCTGCCTCGTCCTGGGTAGCGTCAGTCTGCCTCGTCCTGGGCAGCATCAGTCTGCCTGGCCTGTTGTATTCGGAGCGCTGTCTGGTCAGGCGCAGTCCGTTTTGCCATGCAGACTTGTCTTTGTGCTCCATCGTCGTCCGTCATTTTGCTCTATTGGAACATCATCCAGTTCAACCTGGCTCGCCCCTCTCGGTACCCGTCACCGGTCACATCCTCTCGTACCTGCCGTGCCCTTCCTTCCATGTGTCACATCTTGCGGCCCGAAGCCTCGTTCCCCCCTTCTTCTTCCTCTAGGGCGGGAAGATGTCTCATCACATCCCTCGTCCCAAGTCTCCACTTTGACCTGTCTCTGACCTCTGCCGACAGGAGGCTGCGCCGCTCACGAGGTCATCAAGCTGGTCACCGGCCAGTACGCGCCGATTGACAACACGTTCATCTACAACGGCATCACGTCCTCCAGCGATGTGTTCAGACTGTGATATAATTTATCTGTGTGACTGTGTACTCAAAGGACCGGACGTCGAGGCCTCCTCAGCTTCTGTATGCCGCCATCGCTAGGGTGTTGGGGACGAAAAACGGATGTCACTTGGTTTGCCAGTTTTGCCGCTCTTTACAGCTCCCGCACGAGTCTATTGAAGTGTGCGCGGCCACCCATGTCCCTTGCAGTGTACGAGGCGGAGCGGGCACCTCACGACCCCGGAGAACCTGGTGATCCATTGTGTTGCCTTGCGAGCAGTGAGTGGGAAAAGGGGGGCGGATTCGTCTCCCTCGAGTAACACCGCATTCCTGCTGTTCGCCACTGATTAGTGTCCCGTGTAATGTCGAGAGAATATACACATCGCATTAATACAGATGGCGCTGACTTTTGGGCGCACCGACGGAATGGTGCGATGTTCTCGCGTAATGGCCTGTGGCATGCGACGATGCGTAAATCTGCAATATCCTATGCGCCGTCCCGCACGGCACGGCACGGCACGGCACGGCTCGACACAGCGATCCGATTCGTCCCCGACACACGGCGCTCCGATCATCACTCGAGCATGTATTGATCTGTTCCTGCGAGGCAGCATACAGCTCTACAATGGCAAATTAAACCGTATATACAGCAGCAGCTCGCGGGCGGGCCGGGCCGCCCGAGCGGGGGCGGCGGCGGGTCAGCCGGTTGGACCGTGACTCGGGACTAGTGGCGGCCGGCCCGGCCCGGCCTGGCCCGGCGCCGGCGCGGCGCGGC
Source organism: Chirona hameri (assembly GCA_036785665.1). Classification (NCBI taxonomy): domain Eukaryota; kingdom Metazoa; phylum Arthropoda; class Thecostraca; order Balanomorpha; family Balanidae; genus Chirona; species Chirona hameri. The sequence goes on from JAXIVJ010010114.1 coordinate 34,770, forward strand.
GCGGCGCGGCGACCCTGTCCAGCGGACGGCCAGTCCGTCGACCGGCGCGTCTCACGTGGCGCCGTCCGCCCCGGGGGTGACAGGGGCGCGGCGGTCTTCTCTCGCGCCGGGGCAGCCCGTTATCTCGCCGACACCCGCCGGCTGGCAGCTCCGACCAGCGCCTTCACGGTGAGAAAATCGACACAAACCCGCCACGAAACACCGCAACAGTTCGACTTCGTGCTGTGAAAGGCAGCGCACGGAGGGTGTTTCTCACTCAAAGCCCTTGGACTAACTGCCCTCGGGAGCTTCCACTCGAAACACCTCCGCGTCGCCGATCACAACACAGACCGAACCTTCCGCCGTTCCGCGGGCCGAGCCTCTGCCGACGTCTCCACTTGTCTCCGTTGACCGGCCCTAGAGGAACAGCCTTCCGAAGATGACGCCGACGACGAGCGCCACCAGCGCCAGCACGTAGTACATCATGGGCTCGGCGGGCGCGCCGGTGGTCGGCAGCGAGACGGTGGCGGCCGCCGCCGGCCGGCCGCCGGTGACCGCCTGGCGCCGCAGCCACATGCCCTCCTCCTGCCGGCAGACACGTGGTCAGGGAGGCGACGCAGGGAAGGGGCCTCACGGGGGCGGTTAGACACACGGACGTGGGTGACGGTCGGGGAAGTACCGGCCGGGGGGCGGGGAGGGCCTCACAGCAGCTGGATGAACACCGGATACACCGCAGGACGATATGAAGCCAGCCGGACAGACACACCGCGACTGGGACCGACACCGGGCAGCTCGTCCGGCAGTGACGCACAAACGGTGCTATCTTTAGCTTCTTAGTGCCAACCAAGTCCTATCTTTACGGTGCTATCTCGCGTATGTGTGGACATGGCTGCTATGGGTAACACCAAATCAACGACGCTCCTGATCTCAACAAAACACTTCAATAAAACATCATCGCCATTCCAACCACGGCCCGGCTCCGACCGTCTGAAATCACTGCCCGGACCCATCTGTCCTGCAGTCTCAGGTCAGCGTCCAACCTCGGGACAGCGACAGCGTCGTCTCACCAACGTGGTAGCCGCCAATGTCCCTCACTGACTGGATAATCGACGCGGGCACCGGCAAAAGGTGGCCAACACTCCGCAACACGCACTGAGGCGATCATGATTTGGGTTTAAAGGGACACGGTCTCTTTAATGTAAAATTTGATATGTTAAAGAGCAGTCGCATCTGATTAACACTATGCATTCCGTTTTTCGAAATTCGCGCCCAGTCGCCCAATATCATCGTTCACAGTTCGGTTTTCTTCCAGCCAATGACCTTGATGAGTCCGCTCACCACCACGCACCAAAATCAATTAATTGCAGCGTTGTACAACAATTGTAAATAGTGATATTTTTTGCTTAAGCATTCTGTCGAAAAAATGTGTAATGTCAGAAAAATGTCATGTCTTATTATGCCCGATTTAAGCTCAATCATTGGATTTAAAAACAAATCCGATGGGATCAAATTAATTCCGAAGGGATTTTGATTTTTCCGAAGGGATTTTTATTCCGACAGAGGTTTTTGTGGAACAACTCAAGTGCGCCAGATGCGTCAGATTCGTTGCATGTAGTTAACAGGAACCACAATATATAAGTGCATTGCCGCCTCATTCAATTGTTGCAATAGCGTCAGCTGACGGTTGGTCAGATGCAGTTAGCTGGAACAAACGCTTCCATAATCCATATACGTAGTGGTGCGTATAAATCGTAAACAGTTTTTCGATTCTTATGAAAAACGAAATAAATGATTTTTGTTTTGTATTTGCGCTGCTTGGGTAAGCCTTCGGTGACGATTACAAATCATAAGTAGTCCTTAGGACTTGTTTAAGCCGGTTTTTGGGATATCATCCGATACAGGCAGTGTCCCTTTAAGGGCGCCGCAGCTACTGGGCTATTTGGCGCATGGCACACGTCTGCTTACGACGCACGGTGTAAACATTCATAGGCGGCGCACAGGGCGGCTCACGTACCTTCAGCTGAAGGTTTTCCGCCATCACGCTGCTGATTTCGTCTCGCAGGTGCTTCACCTCATCGGTCGCAGTCTTTATGTCTCGGGGCTCGTGGTGCTGAAACCACAAATCACCGTTGTTAGGCAGTTAGTTATAACGGCAACGGCGATTGCAGTGGTGGGGGTCGTCAAACAGAACATCTTCAAACATATCGAAAGGGATTTTCAGATAAAGCTACGCATATCAGGAAAACAATGCCTTCCAGTGTCAACCCTTAAGCCTCCCACTGAATGAAGGAGATTCAGCCAAGAAATTGAGTCCTTCAGCCGAATCGATCTACCTGTTTGTGATTATGTAATTAATTGGACTGACAACGAAGAAACTGCACCCCGTACATCAGCCCACTATCATTCCTTTGGCAGTGACGCGTGTGCGGCATCAGCTCACACGGAAAGCCGGACCACTCTCACGCCGCAGTGCCACCGGCCACGGCCATCGATCACTCGATAGTAACATTATACGAGGCCATATGAGCCTGACACGAGGTCATAGCAGCCTGACACGAGTCACGAGGTCATAGCAGCCTGACACGAGGTCATAGGAGCCTGACACCGAGGCCATAGCAGCCTGACACGAGGTCATAGGAGCCTGACACGAGGTCATAGCAGCCTGACAGGAGGTCATAGCAGCCTGACACGAGGTCATAGCAGCTCGACACGAGGTCATAGTAGCCTGACACGAGGTCATAGCAGCCTGACACGAGGTCATAGCAGCCCGACACGAGGTCATAGTAGCCTGACACGAGGTCATAGCAGCCTGACACGAGACCATAGCAGCCTGACACGAGGTCATAGTAGCCTGCCACGAGTCACGAGGTCATAGCAGCCTGACACGAGGTCATAGCAGCCTGACACGAGGCCATAGGAGCCTGACACGAGGTCATAGCAGCCTGACACGAGGTAATAGGAGCCTGACACGAGTCACGAGGTCATAGCAGCCTGACACGAGGTCATAGCAGCTCGACACGAGGTCATAGCAGCCCGACACGAGGTCATAGGAGCCTGACACGAGGTCATAGTAGCCTGCCACGAGTCACGAGGTCATAGCAGCCTGACACGAGTCACGAGGTCATAGCAGCCTGACACGAGTCACGAGGTCATATCAGCCTGACACGAGTCACGAGGTCATAGCAGCCTGACACGAGGTCATAGTAGCCTGACACGAGGTCATAGCAGCCTGACACGAGGTCATATCAGCCTGACACGAGGTCATAGCAGCCTGACACGAGGTCATAGGAGCCTGACACGAGGTCATAGTAGCCTGCCACGAGTCACGAGGTCATAGCAGCCTGACACGAGTCACGAGGTCATAGCAGCCTGACACGAGTCACGATGTCATAGCAGCCTGACACGAGGTCATAGCAGCCTGACACGAGGTTATAGCAGCCTGACACGAGGTCATAGTAGCCTGACACGAGGTCATAGGAGCCTGACACGAGGTCATAGGAGCCTGACACGAGGTCATAGGAGCCTGACACGAGTCCATAGTAGCCTGCCACGAGTCACGAGGTCATAGCAGCCTGACACGAGGTCATAGCAGCCTGACACGAGGTCATAGTAGCCTGACAGAGGTCATAGTAGCCTGACAGTCACACTGACCCTGGCGGCAGGCGCAGCGGCGGGAGCCTCGTCCGGCACGTCGGCCGGCAGCTCGAAAATGCAGCGCATCTTGCTCGACGTCATCACCTGCTCGGGACTGGCGTTCTTCCACTGGAACACACAGGCAGGCAGGCCGAGAGGTCAGACCAGACGGCCAGATATAGCGGTCCGACCAGACGACCAGTTATAGCGGTCAGACCAGACGACCAGTTATAGCGGTCAGACCAGACGACCAGTTATAGCGGTCACACCAGACGACCAGTTATAGCGGTCAGACCAGTCAGTGGGCAGAACAGAATATGGATAGTTACGTGCTCATGCACCGCGAGCGTACGTCAACATTTGTGTACGTATGCACGCAGTATGTGTAGTACGTGTAAGTAACATTTGTGTATTTGTCTTCCGTTAGAAAATACAATAATGGATTAAACGTACTTACGTTCATTTAATCAATAACATAACACAATATAATAAATGACATATCGTACTCGTACAAGAAAAGTTTTACGTGCAACCCGTTCATAGCAGTGGAAGTCCAGACAGAGACAGTTGCGGTGTTTGTCGACCAGCATGGTGATAGCACTTGGCAGCGGCGCGGGCGGTGCTATTCCTGGCGAGTTATCGCCAGTACAAATGACGGCCACTTAGAGCGCCGCGTCTCGTCCCTAATGAAGACGCATACATTGGCGACGGAGTAGGCAGCGGATCACGGCGGATGGCGGGACGGTGAAATAAGGCGGCGGATCACGGCGGATGGCGGGACGGTGAAATAAGGCGGCGGATCACGGCGGATGGCGGGACGGTGAAATAAGGGGCGGATCACGGCGGGACGGTGAAATAAGGCGGCGGATCACGGCGGATGGCGGGACGGTGAAATAAGGCGGCGGATCACGGCGGATGGCGGGACGGTGAAATAAGGCGGCGGATCACGGCGGATGGCGGGACGGTGAAATAAGGGGCGGATCACGGCGGATGGCGGGACGGTGAAATAAGGCGGCGGATCACGGCGGATGGCGGGACGGTGAAATAAGGCGGCGGATCACGGCGGATGGCGGGACGGTGAAATAAGGCGGCGGATCACGGCGGATGGCGGGACGGTGAAATAAGGCGGCGGATCACGGCGGATGGCGGGACGGTGAAATAAGGCGGCGGATCACGGCGGATGGCGGGACGGTGAAATAAGGCGGCGGATCACGGCGGATGGCGGGACGGCGAAATAAGGCGGCGGATCACGGCGGATGGCGGGACGGTGAAATAAGGCGGCGGATCACGGCGGATGGCGGGACGGTGAAATAAGACGGCGGATCACGGCGGATGGCGGGACGGTGAAATAAAGCGGCGGATCACGGCGGATGGCGGGACGGTGAAATAAGGCGGCGGATCACGGCGGATGGCGGGACGGTGAAATAAGGCGGCGGATCACGGCGGATGGCGGGACGGTGAAATAAGGCGCTGGCGTAATGCCACGATGAGTGGGTTGAGCATCCGTCGGCTGATGCCGGCACGGTCAGTATTTGTCATTGAAATTACATTTCCAGGTGGTAGCGAGTGCCTAGTTTGGATGAAATGAAAAGCGAGCATTGCACCAATTGGTGTTAAACTCGAACTGTTAAAACTCGAACTACTGGCCGATCGGACACATCAACCATGGTTAAAACGTAAGGAACATGCATTTTTAAGTAAACATCGAAATGAATGTCTGTTTTAGTGAGTTTCATTTGCTTACAAATTACATTTAAGAAACCGAAGTAATCGCACAACGTTCCACTAGCCCGCTGTTTACCAAGCCTTGAACACTGTGGACTGTGGACCATGCAGTCATAAGTGGTCTATCGCTTCAGGGCACAGGCCACCGTCCGTGAACAGAGATCCTGCCACGTCACACAGACAATGGTCCAATTATCACACCAAGTGTCAGCTGTACGGACACTCCCGCTCGCCAAGGTCAGAAGACTGGGGCCGCGCGACCGTGCTGGGCAGATATAGGATACATAACACGGGTATTCCGATATTCACATCCGCTATATTCATGTCGGATATATCTACGTACGATATCAATATACGATACGATATCTTCATATCGATATCTACTTCATTTCTATCGAATTCGTCATTTACTAACTGTTGGAATCAAGTGGATAATAACTGAATACAAATGGCTAACATCTACTGGCAAACTGCAAGAGATCACATGACATGAAATGTATGTCTCTGGGAAAGACTAGTGTACTTTACTAAGCCACCAAGTCCGTTATTGGTTAGACAAACGACCGAAACAAAGTCCCCAGACAATCACCTCGCGTGCCGACAATGTAAAATTCGCTGCCGTATCTGTCAGGCGATCAGTCATGCAGCACTGCTGCACGCGACAAGCCTAGCAGCACCTGCACGTTTCACTTGGCACGAGTCGTACTGAGCTGTCCGCTAAGTCCTGGTCAATGCTGGATAGAGCAGTGGGGAAGCAAGGGAAAACACCAGCTACTCAGCGGGCTGCCCCATCGTTCAACAGTGAGAAACGGATACGTGGATGTAATCAACAGCCTACTAGTCTGAGCCGCCACCATCCGACCGCGGATGACAGTGAGGGGACTGACATTCGAAACTTTATTTGACGGGTCAGCCGAATAAAGGCTGCCGGAGGTCATTTTTGCCACAGTGTGGATAGAGGTAAGAAACAGGGGCGCACCGAACCAGTATCTGCGAGGCACACAAAGGGACAGAGACAGCTTTAGTCCTCACTAGACATTCAAACCCACCCGTATCTCCGAGACACTGAGAGAGACAGGAGACTGTCTCCGATACACGGAGAGAGACAGGAGACTGTCTCCGATACACGGAGAGAGGCAGGAGACTGTCTCCGAGACACGGAGAGAGGCAGGAGACTGTCTCCGAGACACGGAGAGAGGCAGGAGACTGTCTCCGAGGCACGGAGAAAGGCAGGAGACTGTCTCCCAGACACGGAGAGAGGCAGGAGACTGTCTCCGAGACACGGAGAGAGGCAGGAGACTGTCTCCGAGACACGGAGAGAGACAGGAGACTGTCTCCGAGACACGGAGAGGCAGGAGACTGTCTGCGAGACACGGAGAGAGACAGGAGACTGTCTCCGAGACACGGAGAGAGGCAGTGAACTGTCTCCGAGACACGGAGAAAGGCAGGAGACTGTCTCCGAGACACGGAGAGAGGCAGGAGACTGTCTCCGAGGCACGGAGAGAGGCAGGAGACTGTCTCCGAGACACGGAGACAGGCAGGATACCGTCTCCGAGACACGGAGAGGCAGGAGACTGTCTCCGAGACACGGAGAGAGGCAGTGGACAGTCTCCGAGACACGGAGAGAGGCAGGAGACTGTCTCCGAGACACGGAGAGAGGCAGGAGACTGTCCCCGAGACACGGAGAGAGGCAGTGGACTGTCTCCGAGACACGGAGAGAGGCAGGAGACTGTCTCCCAGACACGGAGAGAGGCAGGAGACTGTCTCCGAGACACGGAGAGAGGCAGGAGACTGTCTCCGAGACACGGAGAGAGACAGGAGACTGTCTCCGAGACACGGAGAGAGGCAGGAGACTGTCTCCGAGACACGGAGAGAGACTAGACTGTCTCCGAGACACGGAGATAGGCAGGAGACTGTCTCCGAGACACGGAGAGAGGCAGGAGACTGTCTCCGAGACACGGAGAGAGGCAGTGAACTGTCTCCGAGACACGGAGAAAGGCAGGAGACTGTCTCCGAGACACGGAGAGAGGCAGGAGACTGTCTCCGAGGCACGGAGAGAGGCAGGAGACTGTCTCCGAGGCACGGAGAGAGGCAGTGGACAGTCTCCGAGACACGGAGAGAGGCAGGAGACTGTCTCCGAGACACGGAGAGAGGCAGGAGACTGTCCCCGAGACACGGAGAGAGGCAGGAGACTGTCTCCGAGACACGGAGAGAGGCAGTGGACTGTCTCCGATACACGGAGAGAGGCAGGAGACTGTCTCCGAGACACGGAGAGGCAGTGGACTGTCTCCGAGACACGGAGAGAGGCAGGAGACTGTCTCCGAGACACGGAGAGAGGCAGGAGACTTTCTCCGAGACACGGATAGAGGCAGGAGACTGTCTCCGAGACACGGAGAGAGGCAGGAGACTGTCTCCGAGACACGGAGAGAGACAGGAGACTGTCTCCGAGACACGGAGAGGCAGGAGACTGTCTCCGAGACACGGATAGAGGCAGTGGGCTGTCTCCGAGACACGGAGAGAGGCAGGAGACTGTCTCCGAGACACGGAGAGAGGCATGAGACTGTCTCCGAGACACGGAGAGAGGCAGGAGACTGTCCCCGAGACACGGAGAGGCAGGAGACTGTCTCCGAGACACGGAGAGAGGCAGGGGGATGTTTTGGTTCTCAGCGGCGATTCAGGGTCACACAGTCTCTCCGGACACAGACACAGGCAGGGGGCAGTTGTAAGTCCTCACCAGTAACCCTGAATCGCCGCTGTCGCCCGTGTCGCCGTCCGGCAGGAACATGGTCTGCACCATGAACTTGTGCTTGTTCTTCTCAGCGGGGTCGTAGTTGAAGGGCTGCAGCATCACTGGAGACGACAGGGCCCGGTCAGCGCCCACTGCATTACGGACAATCAGCGGCCCGTCCAAACGGCGGAGTCAACAGGGTGATGGCAACCCACTCTCTGGCAGATCCGCGCAACAACGCCTGGTGGAACAGCTCATACGAGAGGGGAAAAGAACTCGAATAAAATTGTCCCGAAATAGTACCGGGATATGAACCAACGGCCTTCCAAGGAAAACAAGTCACTCATACTGACTCAATCGGTTATGAAACGCTCTCACAAGTAGTAAAACCAGCGTCAGGCAAAAATACAACAGCTTCAGAAAACTGCACTTGGAGAACAACAGAACATTGCAGCAACTGTCCCAGGAAGACAAAATTGGGAACAGCTTTCCTTGATGGTGGGAAAGATGCCAACTGTCACTGGGTGACAGAACATGACAGCAGCTGGAGAGGAAAGACAGATCATGGCGGGAACTGCCACCAGAGGAAGGCCACAACAGCATTCAGTTTCGCCAACAGATAGCTAAGGAATGTGCAATGAAACCTTGACAGTGTCATCCCCTGTAGCAGTAGCCTACAGCATAAGCCACTTCATATCTAATTCGCGAGCATATTAGTCTTCCAAAAGGAACATTTAAATAGTTGTTTCAAGCAGTCCAACAGCACATGTGTCCTTACCTGCAATGTTGGTTGATGCACCAGCATTGAGGATTCCCTGATTGGGCCTCACACAGTACCTCTTTGGCGCTGTGGTTTTTACCTTGAAGGTAACTTTCTTGTCAGAAGTATTTGTAATTTCAAGGCTGCTACTTGAAACTTCATCTTTGAATGGGCCTGGAACAGAAAATTATTTTGCAATGTGAATTGTGAAACATGTTTTATTAAATAAGAGTCAACTGCTATTGATGCCTGTATTTGCAGCAATGCACCCCTGAACAACAATCGAATTGACCTTCAAGCAAGAAATACAAAATATATAGCACATGATAAAACCTGACTTAATCCTAGCATCAGCAAACCAAAATGGCATTAGGCTACCATACATGCAGAGCCTTCTCAGGACCTTCTGTCCCCAGTGATAATTCCATGCTCTGTGCTTGCTTTCAGGGCCCTTCAGACATTTTCACATATGTAGTTTTCATTCATGCAGTGCTCCTGGTTACTGGGTAGGAAGTTTAATTTACATGGAGGGAACAAGTCATTTTCCCACATCTATTTTTAATAATTAACTGAAATTCACCATTTCAAGCTATTCTGTCTCAAACAAAATACATATGATGGGAGGGTATGCTGAGCAAAGGACGCTTCATTTTGCAACCACTGCCCACCATGTCATCTCAAATTATGCAGACATAAATTTTACACTGCACCAGTGAGATTTCACAATGATTGAAATGAACAAAATAGATTATTAACCTTTTTTAATTACAATTGCTACACTTCCTAATATACCCAATGTGACCAATGATTGCTGAATTATTGGTCCAAGACTGTACCTAATTGTGTTGCTAAAGACCTTTTCACATAATGCCACTACCAATTTTCCACGAGCTATGTTGACATGGAAACATAATGTGCACCTTGTGCCACAGGAATGCAGGGGAGTTTTAAGCTGTTCAGTTAAAATGTCACATTGGTGGGCTTACAACTGGAAAATGTCCATTCTTATGTACAAATATCATCAAATCTGTCAAAAGTTTATGAAGCAAACACAAAGTTGGAGGATCAGTCAAGTGAACAGGAAACTCCACCTATGCCACTGACATGGATTTATTATTTGCCCGCGGTTGGATTAATTGTGTCATTATTTATGTATTTCACCCAATAACTCAAAGTGGCTTTGACCATGTATGAGAGCCACCGGCCATCAATGGCACTAAATAAATTTTGCAAACTAAGTGAATAATAGGTATAATAGAAAATAATTTAAGACTAGAAAGACTTAGATATAGAAGGCTAAGAGGAGATCTAATTGAAGTCTTCAAATTTGTAAATGGTCAGCATTCTGGATATTTAAAGGGAATGTTTGAGTTCAATAGGGAAAATTGAGGTAGAGGTCATCAGCATAAACTCATTATGAAACAAAGTAGGACTAGGCTATAACAGTCATTTTTCAGTAGAAGGGTTGTAGGACATTGGAATATGTACCAGGGGATGTCGCTGATGCAGTGACACTTGCTTCCTTCAAAATTAGATTAGATAAATACTTTACAGAGAAGGGATTAGTTCATAAATACTCGTGGGATTAGCCTTCTTTCATGCAGGTAGAGTAAGGTGATTTGAAGGGGTGAGACTGGTGGAGGGGGAGGGGGGTGCAACCTCGGATGGGCCCAAGAGGCTCTTCATTGCGCTTTTCTTTTATGTCTTTATGCATACCAGTTCTCTAAACTCTCAGAAAATATTTTGGAACCTCCAATGAAAGCATACCATTTTACTTGAATGAAGCATCCATAAATACAAAATAGGGTAAGCTACTGTTGCTCAAGACATTTCACTAAGAACAAATACTAAGACATTTCAATGCAATGGTGGTGTATTGGTGACTGAGGATACATGCATCACCACCTGCATTAAATATTTGGTATTGCCCCATTTCTAGCCTTACTGTAGTCACATGCCTTTGCATTTAGCAATGTGACATTTTGCATAGCCTTAGGCCTATGAAATATGTTGCTTAGCTGTACAAATACTGTCAACAATAGAACCTGGGATTTTACAGGGGAGCTGGGACATTGTTGCATTACTCAAGGAGGTCAACATATGCAGAGCAGGCCAGGACTTTCAATAATTAGCGCTTAAATCCAGCACCAACTTTATATTTTCCTTCCGGCAAATGGTACGGCAATATTGGCGCACATTTATACCTTTGAAACGCAGCTGCGGCGGGTCGATGACCAAGAACGAATCTGACGTGACCGCCATTTTCAGTCTCCCGCTTCACCGACTGACTGACTGCGTTCCCTGACACAAAACCAACAATCACACTTATGTTACACGGATCACGCGATCACGCCCCTTCCACGCTTTCCACCATGATCACCAAGACATGTTGACAAATCAGCGCATGCGTAATTTGTGAGTAGCAGAGCTGCCATATCCTGATATTCTTGTAAACAAAAAAACTTCCGACTGATTTATCACGAGTATAACGCGGCAAATAATATGATTCATTCGTAGGATCCGGGCGGATCCAATCCAGGGGAGGGGGGTCGGGCCATATCCCCAAAATGACTGAAATTGTCTTGAAGTTAATCCATTTTCTTATGAAAAGCTAAGAAAAACTAAAAGCTAAGCAGTAAGCAAGTAACTTGTATTGGGAAAATTATGTTCGCATTAAATAGCTAATCTGATAATTGTCTGTAATTGTAGCGTTATCGTTATTTGGCCTCCGAAAACAAATACCTTTGCTGTTCTGGATCCGCCATCTGGCATCGATTAGGTACCTAAGGTTTTAGTGCTGCTTCTCAACTCAAGATTAACCCTATTCCCTGCGGGGGGGGGCAGATTCTGCCCCCGGACCCCCGGTAGTTTGTCACTCGCTGTTTCTGAACCGTTAGGCCTACCGTCCTGAAACGTTGTGGCTTTTCCCAACTTTGAATGGCGCGTGTTGTGTCAAAATAAATAAATAAATCGGTCCAGCAGAGGCGGTGCCAGGCTCCTGTTTTGGGGAGGGTGTTACGAATGCGGTTTTGCGGCGCATACTTCCTTCGTGGTTTGCAGTGCAATCAATGCGTCAGAAACAATTGCAATGCAATACACATCATAGATACTGGGATTGTACATATTTTTTGGGCAGAGGCGCACTCAGGTACAACAAAATGTGAGGTAATATCCTCCCTCAAATTAGGTCCAACTTCCAATTTGTAAGATGGTAAAAGTGTTACGCGCATGGTGCCCCCATGTTGTTTTCCTGGATCCGCCTATGCGCAATATATTTAATTTAACAAATTACAACATATAATGCCCAAATGTGACGTTTATGTCGTCCCAAATAATCACGAACGGCACATATTTTTTAAATAAAAAAATACACATTTTACATCCCTGAATACGCCTATTATTTTTTATTTTGTTTTTTATCTTATTGATGACCAGTACATTTGAAGCCAAAAGCGTTTGGAGCATGCACATTGGTCAAACCACATGGCCGCAATGACCTTTAAAAAACACCAAAAATTTCCGTATTTTTTACCCCTGGCCCCCCATTTTTGAAGAAGAAAAAATGAAATTTCGGGGTCCAAAAAGAGATCTTTCCATGACGAATCGCATGGCGTTTTCCCATCGATATCGACCGAGCGGTTCTCGAGATCTCGGGGGGAGGGGAAGGGGGGGGGGGGCAGAATCTGCCCCGCAGGTTAACGTAATTCTGGCCGCCCGCAGGGAATAGGGTTAATGTCAGAGTACAATGCTAAGCAGAGCTTGTCGCACTTTCCCTGAACCCACCACCCAGTGATCCGACTGGTTATTGATTCGACAATTATTTAATCGATTGGTATCGTTCAATCAAAATTCCTCGAATCGAAAAATAATTGATTAGCCACCAGATATTTTGATTCATGAATCTCGATTGAATCAAACCCGCATCAAATCAAGGCTGATAGAATCACAAAATGTAACGATTCTAATTCTTAACGATTCAAGTACACTGATAAATTGTGCATATTGCTGTACCAATGTTGTAATGATCATATATATGTATGTTTCCATTTCCATTGATTTGATATAAATTAAACAAATATATTTAAATGTTGAATAAAACGTGAATCGATTAAACTATTTGTTTTGATTCTTTGAATCGGAAAGAATCAATTATAAACAAAAATATCCGTGAATCGAACGGTGACTGAATCCTTCAGATTCCAAAATGGATCATGATTGAATCGTTCCCAAAAAGTTGAATTAATAACCAGTCTGCCAGTGATACGATACCAGTTCAAAAGCTTCTTTTGATCAGCCTTTCAGCCAAACATAAATGCAGAGGGATCTTACACATGCCGCAGGCGCACAACGCTGCAACACGGCCGTCCTGCGCCCGGTTGTCTGTTCTCCGGTCAACTGCCACTTGACCTCAACTAGTACATATCAGCCATCAGGCTATCACAAATCGCTTCTACCAGAGCTTGAACCCGGCGCCAACGCGTTACGAGTCCGTAATCTTAGCCCCTCGGCCACGGGGACGGCAATGATGTCTACTTATATTCCTGTCCCTAGATGACACTAGTAATAAACGCCTAAAGTTATGCTGTACCGCATTTATTAAAGTAGTGCGGACAGCATAACTTCAACCTCAACACCATAACAAGTAACAACAGCGTAACAAACAGCCGATAACTTCAGTCTGCGAGATGGGAAGAGGTGACAGCTAACGAATCATTCTGGTCATCAAAAGGGAGTAACCATACTCTTCTCGTTGAGAACCACTGCTCTAACGCCTCACTCTAAGGCCTGACAAGGTTCCTCTCAATCCTGGGAAGAAACTTATCAGAGCAGCATAAGATACTTTCAGACCGGCGGTACCTAGGGTCTCCTCAAGCCTGAACAGGATTTTATCGTACCGGCTTAGGCGCAGTTGCCTGGG
>JAXIVJ010010115.1:0-37500 GCA_036785665.1 Chirona hameri
ATTTCATAATCATGATATGCCATCATACTCGTGTGATACCTTGTGTACTCTATCAAGCGGTTTCGATCGATCTACACGATCTCCGTGTGTAAATTGTTCGCGACACACATCCGCATACATACCGCATTAACACATGGGTAACGGGTTTGACATTGACCGATCCGTGACGAAAAGGAAATCCTCCGGAATCTACGGACCGGACTCCCAACTGATGTATTAGCATCGCCCCGGATGGGCTGAATATTGTGGCCGATTAGTGTGATAATGAGGCCGTTCGTAAAGGCTGCGTTCTGGTTTGACCCTCGAACTATAGCTCTGTGGTATGGAAAGCAGTCTAGTGATAACGTGTAGACAAGCGTTTAGACAGCGTACGTGTGCGCGACCAATATGCGAAATGTCCGTTCTTAGACCATATTTGAAAAGGAAATGCTGTGATCGAGACTTAAAACTTGTTTTGCCCGAAACGAAGCCCAGTGCACGTGCGGCTTGCACCATTTAAATGGAAGGGATGTTCTTATCGGTCAGAACTGCCGCTCATTGGTTTGCAAGAATCTTCCAAGCACGACACTTTTGACTGCATGTCCTGCATATCATATGATGACCTGCACGTTCACCATACATCTGAATCACACCTTAAACTGGTAGAGGATCCATTGTGTGATAGCCTTGAAGCTGGCCAGCCTGGGTGGGTCCCAGTATACAGCTATTTGCAGGGATACGCCTGCTTTGATGGATTTTCCCCCTCTTGTCGGTCATATGGCTCACAATAGGTCATTAGAGGCGTCAGAACGCTGGGATCGGCCTTAACCTTCCAGACAAGCAGACGTTCTGTTTACAGCATTCAGTTATATCTCTTCGTTGACCTCCAACTTGAACGTTTCGGCTGGGACGATTCATCTGCAGTGCCCTCCGTCCAGGAACTTAGCATATTCTCATAACTAGGAACTCACCCAGCATCTTTCGTTGCGGATCCATACCAGCGCTATGTATGTAACCATGGCCTTGGCTAGAACGGCATGTTGTGATCGGTACCCGGGCTCTCCTGTGTGGATAGTCCGGGTCCGTCTCATAATACCAGGTCAAACGTTCGCCAGCTGAGACAGAGCTGAGTGCCGGCTCAGCTGACTGCAAGCTCAGCCGACCGCGCCCGTTTGACCGATGGCTAGTTTTTGCTGGCCGGGCCCGAATGGTTGGTTGGAGCTGGTAGGTTAATTGAGCGCCGTGGTCGGGTTTTTGCCAGGGTCGTCTTTAATTGCACGGTCGAGGACGGCGGGTGACCTCAGGGTAGTGTTATAAGTGCAGGAATGCCGCTGCTGTCCGTACGAGTAGCATTGCTGAGGCGGTAGCATCGAAAAAAAACATCCAGCGTAAGGCGGCGCTAAAATATTCGGTTATTGCTCTGATTAAATTGGTCAAGCGGAGAAGAAAACGAACTCTTATGGTCTCCTCTTCTATCAACTACACTGATTGCAGATTGCACATTGTGATTGGTGATTACCTTTCTGAACTGAAAGCAAGTTTGTCGTACACCTACACTTGTGGCGTATAGGTATATTGACTTCTCTTGGAAGGAACGTATATTTACCCTTAAAATGTGTCACATATTCGCCACGACTTGCTCCCAGTGAGGCAAACTCAAGTGTGACTTTTAATTTTAAAATGAGTTCATGTGCGTCAGCGCGGAGTCTGATAGTGGAGACCGCGGTCATCACATTCCTCGTTTGTGCGCGGCTGACAGACGCTGACAGCTCAGTCCGCACTCCGCTCGTTGTGTATGCATGAGCGGGGCGGCGCGAGGCGGCACGGGCCGGCGCGAGGCGGGCGGTGCCCCGCGCCGGCCCGCGCCGCACCGGCCCGCGGGGCGGTGCCGGATCGATCCCCGACTTTCTCTACGGACCGCGCGTGTCTTCATTACGGAGGGGAGGTGCGCCATCAACTGGCCACTAATGGCCGCGACACCGACCGGCTAAAAACGACCGCAGTCAGACAGAGGTGCTGCTTCAAATGCAGGTCAGACACAACATGTACCTAGTAAGGCTGTCTTCTCTGGCAAACAGGATCAAGGCACCCGAGTATTTGTGTGGCCATGAAGCAAACATCTTCCGGCTTTCCAGCTTGAGCAAAATTCAGGTAAATTGTATGTTTATGATCTGAGTTGCATGAATTACTGTTATCATGGTTCAGAATTTGGAAGGTTATCATCATCCTTTTGCGATACTTCGTCCACGCTCTTGTCCATACCTGAACCTGTCTGTCCCCTGTCCGCCACGTCCCCTGTCCTGTCCCCTGTCCGCCACGGACGGGGCCGTCATGGGCGCGGCCTGCTGCCGTGCGTGCGAGCCCGCGTGCTAACGTCCAACCCTCGCCTCAAGCTATGCGCGTGTCTGCACTGTTCGCCAGCTCGATAGGGGGCGGGGGGGGGGGGGGGCGGGGCGCCGCTCCGGGACAGACCCTGATCTTGGCGCTCCGAGACAGACCCTGATCTCGGCACTCCGAGACAGACCCTGATCTCGGCACTCCGAGACAGACCCTGATCTCGGCACTCCGGGACAGACCCTGAGCTTGGCGCTCCGAGACAGACCCTGATCTCGGCACTCCGAGACAGACCCTGATCTTGGCGCTCCGAGACAGACCCTGATCTCGGCACTCCGAGACAGACCCTGATCTCGGCACTCCGAGACAGACCCTGATCTCGGCACTCCGGGACAGACCCTGAGCTTGGCGCT
The DNA here is from genome assembly GCA_036785665.1 of Chirona hameri. NCBI lineage: Eukaryota > Metazoa > Arthropoda > Thecostraca > Balanomorpha > Balanidae > Chirona > Chirona hameri. Next base: position 2,727 of record JAXIVJ010010115.1, read on the forward strand.
CCGAGACAGACCCTGATCTTGGCACTCCGAGACAGACCCTGATCTCGGCACTCCGAGACAGACCCTGATCTCGGCACTCCGGGACAGACCCTGAGTTTGGCGCTCCGAGACAGACCCTGATCTCGGCACTCCGAGACAGACCCTGATCTCGGCACTCCGAGACAGACCCTGCGCTCGGCGCCGCTCCGGGACAGACCCTGATCTCGGCACTCCGGGACAGACCCTGAGCTTGGCGCTCCGAGACAGACCCTGATCTCGGCACTCCGAGACAGACCCTGATCTCGGCATTCCGGAACAGACCCTGCGCTCGGCGCCGCTCCGGGACAGATCCTGATCTCGGCACTCCGAGACAGACCCTGAGCTCGGCACTCCGAGACAGACCCTGATCTCGGCACTCCGAGACAGACCCTGATCTCGGCACTCCGAGACAGACCCTGAGCTTGGCACTCCGAGACAGACCCTGATCTCGGCGCCGCTCCGGGACAGATCCTGATCTCGGCACTCCGAGACAGACCCTGATCTCGGCACTCCGAGACAGACCCTGAGCTTGGCACTCCGAGACAGACCCTGAGCTTGGCACTCCGAGACAGACCCTGAGCTCGGCGCCGCTCTGGGACAGACTCTGAGCTCGGCGCCGCTCCGGGACAGATCCTGATCTCGGCACTCCGAGACAGACTCTGAGCTCGGCGCCGCTCCGAGACAGACTCTGCGCGGCTCGTGCGCTGCACGGGCCGTGCGGCGCCATGCTGATGGAGCGGTAATGGGTGAGTAATGACTGAGTAACGGCAGCGTAACGGCAGCATAACGGCAGCCACCGCCAGCGCCGGAGGAATGCGGGGTGTAATTGGCCGCAGCCTCCCGGCGCCGAGATGGCTCAGCCGCCACCGGCCGAACCGCTCATGTAATGCGCGATTTGCTCGGAAGCGCCTGTTCCTCGTCGATTCGGTGGTGATTTGGGCACGCCGAGATGTGTAATTTGGGGTGAGTGTAAGTGGTAACGGTGCCAGTACCATTGGCCAGCTGCTACAAGCGCAGCATATGTGAGCGGGTAGTTACTTGCATGTAAAAACCGCGGAAATGAATATAAAATGAACGATATGACGGGAAAGAATTATACACGCAAACAGTTTTGACCCAGTGTATCCGATAAGCACTTGAGCTTATTCCATTTTGGAGAGTGGTCTCCAAGGCCCTAATATCATAAAACCATGCAACCATAGAATCCATAGAAAGATGGTACCACGGCCAATTGAGCCAATCACTGACATGATACATAAGCCAATCCATGGAGGGGAGACAAATCAATACCACGAAAGCTTAACTAGTCACTCTACATTATAGATAACACGTTTTCCTTGCATATGCCCATATTGCCTATTGGATACATGCTACTGGTCTAACTCACTAAGCGTAAGGTAACACAGTTCCCCCTGTTTGCCTTTCTATACGCATGGTATAAGTCCCACACGGTCTCGTGTCACCACAGGTGGGCGTTCGATAGCCATCTTCATCAGCCCCAAACACGTCGTGATTTGAGTTTGACGCGGGTCGCCGATCCTGTGTCAGATAACGAAAACAAATGTGCTCTGGGGGCGCCGAAACACGCAGTTAACCCTACTGACAGCGGCTACAGATAGTCGAGTGTCGTTTAGACGCCGTTAATCAGGGCTGCTGGTTAAGGGGCTTGTAAGTTGTCCAGGTAAATGTTTAGAGGGATGACATCAAGACCCATCCAGTGTTTGTGATCTGACCGAAGCTCATTACATTAGCATCACGCTGTGTTAACTGAGCTGTTTGGCGTTCGCTTGGCATGGTCTACGGTGTACTGCAGGCATTCAAGCACTGTCTTCATGGACAACGTGGGCATGGTATGCAAGGTCATTATTTGTGCAGGTACAGAAGAGCGTGAGGTTGACTTTTCGTCGAGAACACCAGGGATTACACGTATAAGGACCATAGGCGTACACAAGGGGGGCGGGGGGCAATTGCCCCTCCCCCTGAAGGTCTGTACGTGCCCTCTTTGGTCGAAAAAATGAATGATTTTTTTATTTTTTTAAAGAAAAATGGTGAAAATATGCCCTTTTAAAAATATAGTGGGCCAATTCCGATGAGTTTTTTTTTGTGTAGGTACTTTATGCCCCCTGAGCAAAAATTGCCCCCTCCTGGAGTAAATCCTGGGTACGCTACTGATAAGGACCTATACATTTGCAAAGCAATGGCCGCCTTTAAGTACTACCATGGAACTTCCCTGAATTTGTTTTGTAACGTCCTTAATCGCGGTTTTTGCAGACAAATATATCTATAAAATTGTCATAAAATTATTTTAAGGAATTCACTGATTCAGAAGTTGCATTTCTACATTATCATACGATGCGATGAAATAAATAATGGTGTACCACGTAGCTTTTTGCCAAATAACAATGAATGCATGCATGAATGAATAAATGAATGAATGCATGAATGAATGAATGAATGAATAATTCATTAAAAATGTTGTAAGCTGACATTTGTATACCATTAAGTCCCTTCTGAATTAGTAAATTTTCGAGTTCACTATCGCAAGTAAAAGTTGGACAGTAAAATTCCAACTGAACGGATTTAAATAATTGTGCTGCATGATGTTTTCCATATCGTATTTCATGCACGATATCGCCTAACATTTGCTAATACGTAATTACCAGATGTTTGCTGGCTGACACCGTGACATTGAACGGTTTGTTGTTAACGCAGTTAATTACCAAAGTCATACCCCTCTGTGTCCTCACTTCTCCCGGGCAGCCAACCGCTTACTTCCGCTTGGGAAGACCATTCTACTGACGTGATGTAAACATATCCTCATCACCTGGCATCACATCTTCCTGCTCAGGCACCGCCAGGGGAAACCCGCTCCGCTCTACGAATAACGAGTCTGTGAGCTTGTTTGCGGCTCTGGGGCCGGAGCAAACGGACGACGGCCGGTAGAAAGTGAGATAATTTTGAAAAATGGTGACGCGGTGGTGCCACTAATCGAACAACGGGCGGCGGACGCGCACCGCAGCGGCGATCATTAGTGAACACAATTGAGACTTTCAGAGTGATCGTCATCTGGGCTAATGCTTGGGCATTATAAGTGGACACGGTTATTCAGCCGTAATTTGTGCAGAGGAAATCGTAACCGTGTGGTGATTTCGTGTTATTTCGGAAGCATTTGGGGCGTTCGACGATTTGTCCAGAAAACTGGCATGCCTATAATAAGCCAAGTGCGACTAGCAATGCAAACAGAAAATGACTAGTGAATTCATAGAAACCATAAGCTTATCCTTTGCAAACTGTGCGACTTTTCGCACTGCGAATAATGCAAAAACAATTATTTAACATCCGCTATTTGAATCAGTTATTGCGTTCACTAAGCGTCTACGTTTTCAAGTTGTGCAAACATAGCTGAGCGGGGCATCCGAACATCCCAACTCTTCACAAAGCTTCAGTCTGTATCTCTAAAGCGACGTTTGTATCATCATTCTCTAACCCTCCCATAAACTACCACTTACTCCCATTCAATACCATCCCATTTGCCATACACCACAGCTCTCTGTTCTGCCTGGGACCGATGGCAGCGATAGGCCCGCTCCCATAACCCGACCCCTGCTCGGGGCGCGAGGGCCCTCGCTGCTTGCTCCCGATGCCGCCGCTAATGAAGGTCTGACTGCGTATAATTGGCGCTGTCAGGTGAACTCAGCACGAAAACAGTCACCTCTGTTTGTCGGCGGTAGCGGTAGCCTCGCGAATTCCTCGGCAGGCGAACAGGTGATTAAATGGGTGGTTTGCCATAGGGAAGGATGGAGGGTCTTGCGGATGATTTGCTCGATCTGAGACACGTTAAATGGTGCTGGCTCAGTCGCCTCTGCTATTGGTGCTCAACGCATCACTGGTTAACGCCGACATTTTGAGATAACACAGGCGCAAGACCGGTGCACAGTTTCTACCTAATAAATGCCGCTGTGGGCTGCTAGTCGCAAGTAGGGTGGGCAAATTGAAGTAGTTTGCTTCCCAATGTCAGTGCTCATCGCCAAAAGCATGTCATTAGGAAACAAGTATCACTACATTGCGTGGAGTCTTCAGCGTGCAAGTCTATCCCTTTAAACGTGAGATAGCTGAACAGCGAATGTATTTTGCGTGCGCAAAGCTACCTATTAGGATCGGTTATGGGTTCAAGGATGGCATTTGGCTTCCCAATAATGTGTGCTCCCTTCTGACCTGCACTCAGTACTTAGTCGCGCAATACGGTTATTTCGGGCGCTGTCAACTCTCAAGAAGTAAACCGTCTTTTTATTTAAATGGCCTGGCGATATCAGCGGCGAGAAAGCGATGCTCAATGCATGGCGCTTGAGCTCGATTATCATAATTTTGGTACACAGTACGCACCGCCACATCAATCATCAATGGTACGCACTGCCTCGTCAAAGCTACATCCCTTGAAAGTTTCCGATCACGTTTCACTTTCAATTCCGACTCAATCTCCTCGGATCGCACCACTAATACCGCAGTTTGATTAACTGCGATCGACTGCCGCACAGTGAAAGCCACCCACCCGAGTCAGCCCCGCTACAAATGCCCACCGAGTGCCCATTATCACCTGCACCGCGCTACGCCACCTGCTCGCTGCGTGCTCGGCCAGATTTCCCCTACGCACCTCTGATTGGGTGGGACTCGGTTGGCTATTCAGAAGCGAAACGAATCCAGGAATACTTGTTCGCTTGGTTCAGTTAGTTAGTACTTAGTCTATCAGACGCTCCCGGAGATTTCAGGCCCGAGTGCTGTCGATAAGCGAATACCTTCTATGCCTTCTATTTCATAGCATTCATTCAGAAGTTTCCGTACTCGTGTGACAAGATGTCGGCGATTTTTTCCGCCTCGGGTCTGCGTCGCCGTCTTGGCTGTGGCCGCGGGCCTGGCCGGAGAAATCCACGCACGTGCAGGCGTTCGGCGCTCCTCGCCAACTCCGCTCCACAATGAGGCGGCGGCGGCGGCGGCGAAGGCGGCGCCTGCTGATGGACAAAGCGCACAATGGTCGCTAGATAACGATCGCCGAGTGCCGGCCAGTATTTAGCAGCATGAAAAAGATGTAGGACGCGCGGCTGGCTGGACTCCGTGGGCCCCGTTTGATAAATAACGCTCAAAGCATGATGGATTGAATCAATTATGCCCGTGATGACCGCACGGAATGCGATCTAACTGGAATATAAATGGTTCTCAGGGCGGTGCGCGAGACACACCAGTCGGGCGATCTGTCCATTAAATGACCAGCTTTTGGCTTAATTGTCGGGCGGTATCCAGTAGCCTACGATGTATAAAACTAGAAAGCATGACCGACGCTGCGTCTGTGCGACGTGTATCTCCTGACAGTGCGCGGGCCGACATTAGCCTGCTTACAGGATGTTCCGTAACAGCTGCTTACTGGACGGCTCAGCTCCTGAAGTGCAGCTAAATAAAGTGTCTTTCTCTCTCTTGGAATCACCTTTCCTTGGTGGTAGGAAGCATATAATTGAAAATAAAACCGGATGTGACCATCTGGGTTGTATTGTTTGTTTTGTGTGATTGTTAGCCAAGACGGCGAACAGTTTGGGATTCCATTTCGGCTTGAACCGCCTGGCATGGACTCACTTTCCCAGAAAACATTTTTGTCCAGCGCTGGTTTCTTTTTAATTTCAAGGCTCGTCAACAACAACAGAGGAAAACTACGGGGCCGCCCATTCGGCTACCCTACTGCTAAACAGCCGCACAGGGAAAGTTGTTTGTGGTTATCGACAGCCGTGATGTATTACGTGACGTCATTGACCTGACCCCTGCTGACAGAGGTCGGGTCATCCCCGGGTCAGACCCGCGGGGGTCACAAGAGATGGCCTCACCAGAGGTGGCGTCGTGGACGACTTCAGCATAGTAAGAAGCGGTGTTGTAAACGGCTGGATGAGGCGTTGGCTGGTCCGTCTCTGTAGCGAAACACTTTGGACGCAGCTGATTGTGGTCTAGTGCACCATGCTGGTAGCCTGTCCTGGATATTGGAGCTTCCCGGCGTACCCGCGCAATATATGGTACTTCCAACCGAGTTACATACGTAATTATGTATAATCTACGAGTTCTGCATTAGTCGTGTTCTCCTCTGTTCAAGTTGTGCTATATTTGTAATAGTTTGTTGCTTAACGAATCTCATGTATTCGTCCTCGAAAATCAGCTGTATTCTCTACTGCACTGTATTACTCTGTAATTTAAATTTTCTGTTTTGAAATATTTATATTTCAACTCTTGGTATTTATTGTCAGAGCTACAAACCCCGTCTTCAAATTTGAATGAAACAAATTTTTGGGAGACAACCAGTAATGAAACCTTGCAATTTTATGCCCCGACCAAACAACCCCCCCCCCCCCGGATACAAGAGGAGCCAGCAGTACTCTCTTCTTGCTTGACCTCTACCTCTGAGAGAGGTTCGGGCGGACGTGCGCCGGCTGCCGGATCTCGCGAGATACAAGAGGAGCCAGCAGTACTCTCTTGCCTGACCTCTACCTCTGAGAGAGGTTCGGGCGGACGTGCGTCGCCTGCCGGATCTCGCGAGATACAAGAGGAGCCAGCAGTACTCTCTTGCCTGACCTCCACCTCTGAGAGAGGTTCAGGCGGACGTGCGCCGGCTGCCGGAGCTCGCAGCTCAGGAAGTTGTTTGTTTACCATCTGCGGGCGGCACCGACCCCGGCCCGTGTTCCGGCGGAACGCAGCTTCCTGTCACGTGCTGCACCGCCGAGACAACACGTGTGTCTCCACCGGGCCACGACCGAGCCGCCGCGGCACGTGGCACGTGGCACGGGTCCGGTGTGGCAGACCGGCGGGGCTGTGTGTCGGTCTCAGACCCTCCCCGCCCATCCCCTGCTTCTCCCAGCGGAAACGACGCACAAGGGGCCGGGATCAGAGGGCTGGAGGAGGAGGAGGGAGGGAGCAGAGGGCTGGAGGAGGAGGAGGGAGGGAGCAGAGGGGGGTGAAAGACGGTGTCGGCGACGGCGGCGAGGGAGATCGGGTGTCTCCCCAACTATAGCTTCCGCCGCTGTTCTGTGTGTGTGTGTGTGTGTGTGTGTGTGTGTGTGTGTGTGTGTGTGTGTGTGTGTGTGTGTGTGTGTGTGTGTGTGTGTGTGTGTGTGTGTGTGTGTGTGTGTGTGTGTGTGTGTGTGTGTGTGTGTGTGTGTGTGTGTGTGTGTGTGTGTGTGTGTGTGTGTGTGTGTCTGTGTCTGTGTCTGTGTCTGTGTCTGTGTCTGTGTCTGTGTCTGTGTCTATGTCTGTGTCTGTGTCTGTGTCTGTGTCTGTGTCTGTGTCTGTGTCTGTGTCTGTGTGTGTGTCTGTGTCTGTGTCTGTGTCTGTGTCTGTGTCTGTGTCTGTGTGTGTGTGTGTGTGTGTGTGTGTGTGTGTGTGTGTGTGTGTGTGTGTGTGTGTGTGTGTGTGTGTGTGTGTGTGTGTGTGTGTGTGTCTGTGTCTGTGTCTGTGTCTGTGTCTGTGTCTGTGTCTGTGTCTGTGTCTATGTCTGTGTCTGTGTCTGTGTCTGTGTGTGTTGGTTGTCTGGGGAGATAATTTGGAGCCCGCCGGATGTGTGAGATTCCTCGGGTCTGTAGCGGCCGAGGTAGGTCGGGGAAGCCGAGAGAAAGCTTTATTGGAGGGTCCCGTGCAATGTAACAGTACAGGCCAGCTGTGGTGGGATGTGGCATTGATAGATCACCCGTGGCAGTTGTAAATCAGATTGTATTGACGTTTCCGTAGTAATAGTGTATGCCACTATTGTATGCCACTATATTATTGTATGCCACTATTGTATCAAGGAATAGTTTTTCACATTTGTTGGCATTAAGGTGTATTACTCATCTGCCGATTGTTACTGATTCTCGAACTGAAAAAAGTTGAAAGTTATGTACTGATTTTCCTGTCATGAGACACAAACTTAACCCGCGTAGTGCCGGTGCTCGGCGCCACCTTCGCCGTGCCGGGTGGGGTGGGGGTGGGGGGGAGGTGTTTAGACACCCCCCTCTAACTCGAAAATTAAAGGGCTAGAAAGACGCAGAAAAAGGCGTTCCAAAGCTCTCGACAAGCACATACGAAAGTACTTCAGATATGTTTTCCCTCGAGTCAATAGTGAGGTCATCAGAGGTCATCAAAGGTCAAATTTTCTAGTTTTAGGACTTCGCTCCAGAAACTCCAAAATATCACAGGAACTATGATAGCTAGGAACAAAAGGAACAAAGCAATAGAACGCTCTTGAAGAATGCAATCTGCAGTGTGCCCCATATCTTAGCTGAGGTTAATAGATTAAGCTCCAGAGCTCATCAAATGTCAAAAAGGCAATTTTTTACAAAACAGTTTTTCACGAACAGCTTTTTACCTAATACATACAAAGCAATGATTGTGATACCATCGCGTTTATCTTGTCAAGGCGCTTCGAATCATATTATTATTGACCAGGTTAGGTCAACTTCAAAATTTGACCTCAGGTCAAGGTCAAGTGGTGATCCAAGTAGGTCATATTGCATATGATAAGACGTGCTTCGACGAGACAAACACATTGGTGTCGGTTTCACTTCTCTATGGTCACTATGTCGAGAGTTATTGACATAAAACTGTTGGTGACCTCGGATGACCTCGGCTGAGCCTGTAGGAGTCACTGAACAAAAATGACACCTAGGTAATCAAGAATGGCCTATAATAACATGATCCAGAAGGCATTATACTGATATCTTGCGTATCTTTGGAATAGGAAGCATTTTAATATTTCCCCATTGACTTATAATGGAGAGGTCACGCAATTGACCAGACCTTAGGTCGCTGATATAAAAATCCAAGGTAAACGAATTGTTGATATATATGACCTTGTTAAATCCTGTAAGTGTAAAACCGATCATCTAAAAACTGTGACTGTGGTCTTAGGCGTACACAAGGGGAGGGGGGCAAACGGGGCAATTGCCCCCCCCCCCCCTTGAAGGTCTGTACGTGCCCCCTTTGGTCGAAAAAAATGAATGATTTTTTCTTCTTTTTCAGAGAAAAATGGTAAAAATATGCCCTTCTAAAATATAGTGGGCCAAATTCGGTGAGTTTTTTTTTGGTGGGGGTACTTTATGCCCCCCTGAGCAAAAATTGCCCCCTCTTGGAGTAAATCCTGGGTACGCCACTGACTGTGGTACGACCACAAGTTTGTTTGGAGGGGTGTCACGTGACCTGGTCTGGTGACCTGACCTGAGATGACCCGAGGTATTTTTAAAAACATAATGTGGACAATTGATGCCGGGACATCTGTGCCAAAAACGGCGGCGACCCTGCCGTTTTTGGCACAGATGTCCCGACATCTGACACAGATGTCCCGGCACAGATGTCCCGGCAAAAAACGGCAGTGCTGCGCACTGCCGTTTTTTCGCTATCCCCGAAAAACCGGTGGGAGGGGGTTCTAAACCCCCCCCCCCCCCCGGCACGGCGCGGGTTAAGTGTATCTGCTGGCTGTGCAGGACTGCACAGGACTGTGCAGTGTACGGGTATGCAGATGAGTGCAGAGTCATGTGCCAACCAAACTAGAGTTCGTAAGCAATGATTACCGAGCTGGCGCGAAGCACCAGTGAGGTTTCTCGTCAACTCACTAGACAAATTTACATTTGACCCGGCCCGAACCGGCCCGACACGGCCCGAACCGGCCGTGCAGACGCTTTTAAGAAGCTAATAACTTTGCAACTACTGCTCCGATTGATATCGGGTTTTTAACATTGGATAGGTCCATGAAATGAAATTTGTTTGTGGTATGGTGCAGTCTGATAGGGGTAGTACCACAACGCGTGGCACAGCAAACGTTGCAATGAACAAATATCATTCTACATCAAAAATTACATTATTACCGAGCGGGCGCGAAGCGCCCGTGAGGTTTTTCGTCAACTTACTAGACAAATTTACATTTGACCCGGCCCAACCCGGCTCGACCCGGCCCGACCCGGCCATACATACTCTTTTCGGAAGCTAATAACTTTGCAACCACTGCTCCGATTGAGATCGGGTTTTCACCATTGGAGAAGACCATCAAATCAATTTTAATTTTGTTATAGTGCGTTCTGATAGGGGTGGTACCACAGTGCGTGACACCCGAAGACGTCGGAATGAACACAAATAATGATTTATCAAAAATGGCTTGATTTATCTAAGCATTCGGTTTGTATACGCTGAATCATGCAGCCTCAGGACGTACTCCCTTCTGGCGGATTGGAGAAAGGACATCATGTACAATTTACTACCAGTAAAACGCCTTTTGGGGGCGATGACCGAACGAGCGCGCTCTGGTAAAGCTAAAACAGGTTTGAAATATGAAACGGTAAGAGAGCACACGTGGTAGTAACACAGTCGTTTTAGTCCTCCAGAAAAATTGCCAGGCCTCAATGCATGACAAGATAAAAATTAAGTTGTATTAAATTGTTCATGATCTCCTTTCTCAAATCCGCCAAAAGGGAGTACGTCCTGAGCGCTGCATGCTTCAGCGTATAAATTAATGCTTAGAATAATACTGCCATTTTTTATCAAGAATAATTTTTGCAAGGTTTTTTGTTCATTTCGACGTTCGCGTGTACCAACTGCCACACGCTGTGGTACCACATCTATCAGAACGCACCATATCAAAAACAAAATTGATTTGATGGACCTATCTAATGGTGAAAACTCAATCTCAATCGGAGCAGTGGTTGCAAAGTTATTAGCTTCCGAAAAGCGTCTGTATGGCCGGGTCGGGCCGGGTTTAATGTAAATTTGTCTAGTAAGTTGACGAGAAACCTCACGGGCGTTTCGCGCCCGCTCAGTAAAAACTTATTTTTTATGTTGGCATGCATGGAGGCCTTGCAATTCGTATGGGGGACTAAAAGGACTAAAATGACTAAAAGGACTAAAAGGACTATGTGTTACTACCACGTCTGCTCCCATACCGTTTCATATTTCAAACCTGTTTTAGCTTTACCAGTGCGCGCCCGCTCGATCATCGCCCCAAAAAGGCGTTTTACTGGTTAATCTAAGCATTAATGTATACGATGAAGCATGCAGCGCTCAGGACGTGGTCCCTTTTGGCGGATTCGAGAAAGGAGATCATTAACAATTTAATAGGTCAGTAAAACGCCTTTGCCACACCGCGCCCGCTCGATCCTCGCCCAAAAAGACGTTTTGCTGGTTTGATATAATAACCTGGTCTTTCAGAATGTTAAATTCCTCACACATCATATGGTATGTCGGCCAAACTTGTCTCTTCACACTTCTCAACATTTGTCAATTGTATCCTTGCAAATGCGTTAAAGGGAGCGTGTCTACTCACACCACATATTTTGGGTTATTGACACTGGTTTATAGAACATAATTTTCTGAATCGAATCATGACTTTCATGTTTCCAGATTCATTATAGTTGCTAAGATATTCCAAACACCCCAGGAACTTGCTGGTAGCAAACAGCTATCGGGTAGACTCCAGAGGGCTTCCGCTACTAGAAGTACTGCAACTTTCGATTAAACTGCTAGCATATAATTAGCGCCGGCCAATAGCATTTCGACAAAGCAGTTCGTGCGCGATGCGATAGCAGCAGCCGAACAGTACCGTCTGCCCCCCCCCCCCCCCACTCGCAACGCCTGATGACATTTTTGTCGACGAAGATATCAATTTAGAGCTACGAAACTTGCACATAGTAAAGTTCACAGTGGCAAGAGCATGCTGTGCAAAACTTGTCTTTCTATCTTGCATAATGTTACCGTAATTGTATTGTCTTAGGTGCGCCGTTTTACACAACATCGTCTTGCGATAGTGCTGTGGCGGTTGTTCTTATAGGTATCGAAACGAAAAATAAGCAAAAACAATATAAGTAAAAAATCAACTAAAGGGGCTCCAGAGGTGAATTTAATCGTATCCAACAATCAAACCAATAGCTACTTACCGCATGAAAACATATTTTTGAAATTCCAAAACAGTAGGTACACTCCCTTTAATTGCCGCGTACCCTGTGACCCAGCATCCCCCGGGCTGTCATCGTAACATAATACGCCTTTTCCTTCCGCTCTACCGAGAGATAGGGAAACTGCCGTCAGCGTTCGACAACTGCTGCTGCGTTATCAGATGAATTGTGCGCGTTGAATGGTGCGTGTGACAGGTGTCCTAAATCGAGAACAAGCTCAGAGGCGAAGGCTTAAATCAGTCGTGGAATGTCAAGCATTCCTTTCCCAGAACTCTTGGAAAATTCAGAATGTTTCAGAACCAACTAACACCTTTCAGCACCCGGAAGCATTTGTATAATCAAGGTCATCTCAATCTGTGCTCAGTGCAGCTGATTCTGAAAATGAAATGACAATGACAACGTACCCACTCTGTCACAACTCACACTCACTCTCGCACTCTTGCAGACCATTTCCAACTACCTGCAGGCTGCACCTGAACATCACGGGTGCTCCGTGGCGTTCTATTTGCGGCGTGCGCTTCGCAACAACACCTTCCAGCCGCGTCGCGTCGGCTGCGTCGCATCCACCGCGTCGCGTCGGCTGCGTCGCGTCGGCCGTCTCCGGTCCCCCGTCGGTACGGCAGCTGCCCCCGGCTGAGTCATAACGTCTCACAGCTGCCGGTGTCATCTCCACCGCCGCCTGCCGCCGACGGCCGGCAGCGGGACGCGTCGGCTGCGGTGCGTCGGCAGCGACGGTCACCAACCGTCGGTAAGGACGGTCACCAGCCGTCACTGTCGATAGTCAAGGCGGAAACTAAGCTCAGAGCGAGACGGGAGGTACTCAGTTGCTCCTGGCTCTTTTCGCGTAGGTTTAATTGACGAGTGGCTGTGGTGTGCGGCGGTGATGTTTGAGGAAGGCGTATGTTGATATAGGATGTCGATATAATATAATGAAGCATATATTTTGATTGTGGACAATGAGTTGCTCGAGAAGTTTGACTATGATCTATTCGTTGTCACTAGCGGATCCAGGGAAGGGGAGGGGGGGAGGGGGGTGACAGGGGCAAAAGCCCCCCATCCCAAGCTCGACAGGGGCGACAATAGAAATTAGCCCCCCCCCCCAAAAAAAAAAACGCTGAAACTGGCGATGAAAAATGGGTACTGCCTGCGAAAAAATTATTGGGAAAGAAATACATGTTTTTTTGCCTCGTTCGTGTTTCCTCAATTTGGTAGCATTTTGGTAGCAGTAGGGGTAGGGAAAGTGGCGCGTCTGACGCTATTTTGGAGTGATTCTCAACCGACGTAAGTTATAATTGTACGCGCAGCGTCGCAGCCTTTGGTATCCTGCTGCCTGCTGGGTGGCAGAGGAGCGCGTGAGTGAATTTCCTTGTATAGGTACCTATGTTGTGTGGAATACGTTTACTAGTATTAAGTAAGGTAATTAGGTTCAGTTAAAAACAAAATCCCAATGTTCTTCTTTTTGTAGCTGGGGCATTCCACGACAAATCGCCAAAACCAAGTGCAAAATGGCACCGTCATGTCACCGATTTTGACCAAAATTGGTATATGGGGTAACCTAACCTGGGGCGCTAAAGCGAGCTGTAAAAGTTGTATTGCAATGCAAGTAGTGGTTCCGGAGATATTGCCTCGGACATTTTTATAAGGTCACGGTGCAGGTCAATCTTTGTCAGCCCATATGGCGGCGAGTTTATTAAGCAATATATATGTATTATATGTTATTATAATTGCAATGAGCTGTTTTATAACATGGTGATGTTTATTTTTTCCATTTTCTAAAATTTTAACATTTAGTACGTTTTCGAAATTTTACAACTTTTTTTGGATATCTTTTCTCAAACGTGTTTCTAATTTTTATCTATGCTATTATTACATGTAAGGACGTGTCAACTAAGTGCAAAAATAAATGAGGGATATTTACCTCCAAATAACTCAAATGTTGTCATTTGAGTTATAACATGACATCATTTGACACGACATGTCATGACATTTGATGATACATACAACAAAGTTATTCGCTAATAACTTTTGACTGAATAAACTATAATGGTATAGTAAACGTCATTTTGCTGTTCTCATCAAGACGAGTTGCATGCTTTGCAGCATGATCTCTTTCTGACATTTGATGACCTCGACCTTAAATTTCAAAGTTAGTAGTTTTTTTGGTGAATATTTTGGATACCCAAGCCAAATGTATTTCCTATTTTTAACTTTATTATTGTTAAGTGTAAAGAAGTGTCGTTCAAACAGGACAAACAAAATTGATGGTTATTTGTCTTCAAATTTGCTAAATTTTGCCATTTTATATGTTCTTTTTGTGAAAGATGATATCAGTTATTCCCCAATAACTTTTGACTGAACAAAGGTAAAAAGGTAAAATGGACACCATTTTGTTATTTCCGTCAAGATGCGTTGAATGATATGCAGTATGACCTCTTTATAAGATTTGGTGACCTTCACCTTAGGTCAATGTCAAGGTACAAGGTTAGGTTTCCAATTGTGGCCTATGTGGCGATGTTATATATCTAACTTGTCTCGTTGTGAGGAATTTGGTTGTGCTTAAATAACGCCTGATCGTCAATGGAAATTTTTGAATTCATTTGAATTTGAATGTCGAATAGCAACTTCATAACTTCCTTCTCGGTGTAAATAAAGCCCGAAAATGTCTCAGTTTGCTTTATAATCATCAACGATCGCGCAATTATTTTAATACCAAAGAATTCCTATCTTCAAGACAAATTCAAAGATATATAACATCGCCGTGTAGGTCAAATTTGGAAAGGTGACCTTGCACCGTGACCTTGTCCTTAAGTCAAGGTCATCACATGTCAGAAAGAGGTCATGCTGCACATAATTCAACGCGTCTTGATGATAACAACAAAATGAAGTTTACCGTGGCCTTCTAGCTTTATTCAGTCAAAAGTTATTAGCGAATAACTTATTTGTATATAAAATAGCATGTAAAATGACAAAATTTGAGATATTTGGAGGCAAATATCCACCAATTTTATTTTTGCACCTAATTGCACCTAGTCTTTACACGTAAGAATAACATAGCGAAAAATTATAAACACGTTTGATAGTACGATAGTACAAATAATCGAATTTGCTGCGTGGTCGTATTCCGCATCACAAGGCGGGAAGGGTGTTGTAGTGAGCGTTACTTAGCAGTTAGCATGGCCAGGAGAAATCACTTTGTGTTCATACGATAGTACAAATAAATTTGCATTACTCTTTTTATTTGAAAAGGTGTAATGTGGTCTGTGGATTCGAATACCAAAACAATATGTGATCAACCCTGAATCCAAGTCCGCAAAAGGGGAAAAAATGAGGGTACCTTTAAGGTCATTTGGAGGCCCCTGGTGCCAGGACCCGGAAGGCCCACAGGGAAATTAGCCCCCCCCCCCCCGCATATTGGGAGGCTGGATCCGCCAGTGCCCGTTGTACATAATATATGACAACTAACTGCGAAATACGCGAGAATTACAACAGCTTCGATTTAAATTGTAAATGCTTCTCATATTTTGAAGCTCCCATATTGTACGGCGTCTTCTGGCACTACATTTTCATCCAGATGCATGATTCAATGCATGGTTGAGTATAAAACATTGCATTCATACATCATTGTGCATTAATGTTATCTTTGATGTCTGCATTATTGTCTGCATTTATATTCATTGTCATAATGTACCGATCCTTCCCTCTGCCTTGACGCAGTGCGTCACTCCTTATGGGTTTACCCGGGGTATTACACGGTATTTTGTGTCTGCAGGGAGTCCGTGACACCCAATAACTCATGTGTACACTGTACACAATGCCAGGTTTTTAGCCATCCTCATTTACCGCATATTGATAGCGTAGATTATTATATGTATGCATTTTATGCTGACAGGGAAGAGGAGGATCAGTTGTGGTTGCAGTTTCCTCAAGTTTACGAGTTGCAATATTCGCTAGGTTCTGTTAGCTCCAAGTTGTCCTTGACGCAAGCCTGCTCTGTCTGCCAAAATACGTTTTCGACACGATGGGAAGTGAATCTATGAGTTTATATTTCACGTACACAGTACATAACAATAACTTACATGCATTCAATCAACACTGACTAGAAATAAATTAAAACATCGGAGTTGATGCGCGGGAGCACACGGCATGAGTTCAAAATATTAACTTATTTGTTACACGCTTAGCATGTAAGCCTATGGACAATGGAATATTGGTAAAATGTCACATTGGAAAGTCAAAGTTGACTAAATATAATTTTAATTTTATGTAGAAATTGTTACTATTCGCATATCACTCTTTCTTCCCCGAACAGCACCACGAACGAACTCATACGGAAACACGTACCAACTCAATGAACCAACTCAAATGAACAACATCGGGACATCATTTCCTCGTACATTTGGACACAAAACAATCTAGAACGGCGGGGCCAGGCGGTGCTGGGCGGGGCCAGGCGGTGCTCGGCGATCGGGATGTTGTTCTGTAGTCAGCCGGAACGACAGAAGATCATCATCTGCAGATCGCTCTGTAAAAGACGAGAGGAACGTCACCATGTGCTTGATACGTCACAAAATATGTCATAAAAGAGCTTGGGTAACAATCTCGATTTACCGTGTGAAAATCTCTGATATTTAAGAGACAGTCAGATGAAAATGGATACACTCGAAAGCAATTTGTCCACAAGTTTTGTTTTCTATCAGCTAAGCATGCAACACAAAATGAATACACGTTTAGTTCACGTTATATGAATGCCGGACAAATTAACTTATGGTAGCTTTCAGATGACACTGTATATTACATTGATGCATCTCGGCCTTAATAAGAAATGTAGACATGTTTGTCGATGCGTTCCCAACAAATAGGAAAAAAATCACTGGTTAGATGTTAAATCCTTTGACAATACCAACAAAACCTCACCTTTGGTATATGCTGCATGAACTTTGTGTTCGGCTGACTCAGATATAGAGGAAGTTATCGTAGTCGTTGCAGGGCGCCAGCGAGAGCGAGAGTGACCGTAGTCCTTTCGTCCTCCTCTCGTCTGCCGCCGCCGACTCGACGTTGGGCCGCAGCATCCCTCGGCTCCTGCTCCACTGCAGGAACTGGCGACACACGAGGACACACTCCGGTTACACTCCGGTGACACTACAGTAACACCATGGTAACACTCCGGTAACACTCCGGTGACACTACAGTAACACCATGGTACCACTCCGGTAACACTCCGGTGACACTACAGTAACACCATGGTAACACTCCGGTAACACTCCGGTGACACTACAGTAACACCATGGTAATACTCCGGTAACACTCCGGTAACACTACATTAACACCATGGTAACACTCCGGTAACACTCCGGTGACACTACAGTAACACCATGGTAACACTCCGGTAACACTCCGGTGACACTCCGGTAACACCATGGTAACACTCCGGTAACACTCCGGTGACACTACAGTAACACCATGGTACACTCCGGTAACACTCCGGTAACACTACAGTAACACCATGGTAACACTCCGGTAACACTCCGGTGACACTACAGTAACACTCCGGTAACACTCCGGTGACACTCCGGTGACACTACAGTAACACCATGGTAACACTCCGGTAACACTCCGGTAACACTACAGTAACACCATGGTAATACTCCGGCAACACTCCGGTAACACTCCGGTGACACTACAGTAACACCATGGTAACACTCCGGTAACACTCCGGTGACACTACAGTAACACCATGGTAACACTCCGGTAACACTCCGGTAACACTCCGGTAACACTACAGTAACACCATGGTAACACTCCGGTAACACTCCGGTGACACTACAGTAACACTCCGGTAACACTCCGGTGACACTCCGGTGACACTACAGTAACACCATGGTAATACTCCGGTAACACTCCGGTGACACTCCGGTGACACTACAGTAACACCATGGTAACACTCCGGTGACACTCCGGTAACACTACAGTAACACTATGGTAACACTCCGGTAACACTCCGGTGACACTACAGTAACACTCCGGTAACACTCCGGTGACACTCCGGTGACACTCCGGTGACACTACAGTAACACCATGGTAACACTCCGGTAACACTCCGGTGACACTACAGTAACACCATGGTAACACTCCGGTTACACTCCGGTTACACTCCGGTTACACTCCGGTTACACTCCGGTTACACTCCGGTTACACTCCGGTTACACTCCGGTTACACTCCGGTGACACACTCTGGTAATACATGGGGACACACACCAGTAACACTCCTGTAACACCACGATTACACTCCGATTACACTCCGGTTACACTCCGGTTACACTCCGGTAACACATCGGTAACACATCGGTAACACATCGGTAACACATCGGTAACACTTCGGTAACACTTCGGTAACATCACAGTCATCGCTGATAATCGCCCGATTCGGCACGGTCGATTTTGGCCGCGCGGGAACAAAGCACTTCATGAATCATGGACAGCGGAAGGCAGCGGCGCCTGCGGGGGGTGCGGCTCGGAGACAATCGGCCTCGGGTGGTGGGCGCTCCCCAACCAGCCCTCCACCCTACTGCTCGTCTTTTGTTCGCCCTCGGCGGCCATAACGGATTATTGTCGCTTTTCGTCCAGCTGCTTCCGTTGCTTACAGAGGGAGATTTAGCGAAATTTTGCCCTGACATTTCGAAATCCGGCATTGACATTCCTAATGCAAAAGGCTGCATACAATAAGCTACAATAAGCTGTTTTTTTAATGTTGACGATATTTAACCGGAGTTCATTATCAGTCAATAGATTATCGCGAATCCGGAACAAGGTTGCATGGCACAAGAAACTTGATCCCGGATCCGTTTCACGAATTTAAAGAAAAATTTAGCCCTCGTACTCTTTGCAAACCCGTCGCCTCCGCCCTAACCCGTCCCGACCTTTGAATTAGATCATTCTTCCGCATCGTTTGCTCCTGCCCCGATGTCGTCACCTCCAACCCATTCGGGTTAATCACGTGGTGAACTGCGATGCAAAGCACTGATGAAATGCAATGACTGCATTTGGCTGGTAAATAAAGCATGTCGCCTTTAAAGTAGCCGCAAGGAAGACCACACAAGCGCAGCGCAGTATGGGGACGGATTAACGCGAATGGAAACGCCCACCCAAGTGATGTCAACCGATTGGCAATCTCATGGCCCTCCCACTCTTCACCGGCATTATCTCAGCGATCAGAATCACATCTGTCTCGCTTTTAATTAGCAAATGAATTATGGCTGTGCAGAAATGAGTCCGGCCACTCACCGATCGCCTGAGGGGGAAGTCGCGTCCTGAGCGCGGCGTGCCCGGGGGACGCTTCATCAGGACGAAGCTGTAGTCGCTGGGGGAGGACCACTCATGCTGGATCATCAGGGGGCGGTCGTCCGCGTGCAGCTTGCGCTCGAAGCTGTTTGTGTGACACACCTGGGAAGAAGTGGAGAGATATTCAAGGTTAACGAGTTTAACATACCGGCGTAGCAGTGAGTTAACTGTCACTCGTCTCTTAGTGACCCTGATTTGCACTTGGCACCCGTCGGTCTTGCTGCAAAGGGTTTCCGCCGGATACTACTGCAGATCTCTTTATTTCGCCTTCCCGGCCTTCACGCCTACACTGAATCAGTCCCTTGCACTCCAGCATCCCGTACCTCGTATACGCTGAAGAGGTTGACGCTCTCGGTGGAGTTGTAGCAGTTGAGGACCAGCTGAATCATCTGATCCACTGTGGTGCGCTCCGATACCAGGAGACTCTTGTACTTCGACTGGCGAAAGGAGGAGACAATGTCAATATATGCTCCTTCTGAATCTCTATGGGATGCATTGCACGCGACAAAGCAACATTTTCATGCTGCATTTTTCTTTCCTGGCATGTGGGCGATAGAGACGTGAAAACACGCTCCAGGAAAAACGTCCCTTTTAGAGCATGGGCCATCCATATAGTTGTTACTTTGACGCCGAAAACCGTTCGTTATCCCATCAAATATTTCCGCATCGAATCGACAATTGATTGTTTGAGTATCATAACGGTACTTACTCCAGCCATGAGCACACTGTCGAACACCTTCACTAATCCCCCTCGTCTCATGCGAACCGTGAACCTGGAACGAGCACAGAAGACGGAAAGTGTCAGATCAGACTTGCAGGAAATTTGGGCAGGAACTTTTTATTTGCAGTTCTTCGTGATACGTACGTCATCAATCGCTAACATTTATGTTGCTGGAGGCTTGTAAACCAGCAAGAATATGTGACAGGCCATGTTGAACAGCTTGCACTACAAGTTTGGGAAACCTCGACCGTGTATTCACACATTCCCTATTTCCGACCGTTATCTTTACTTCGAGTGTGTTTGGGCTAATCCATACTATTGAGTGCTGCCGTGTTCGATTACCGTTAAAGGCAATATTGCACCATGTGAAACTTTGAGAAGATATTACCTCAGTTTTGAGCCTCATTCTATTGGCGAAATGTTCGCTTTAAGTGGCAGTTTAAACGACTTATCCCACTCACGCGCATAAAATGAATTAAAAAGTAAACATAACCACTACCCATTCAACCAATAAGTGTGATCCATTTGCCTATAAACACACACTGACTCGACACTTTCAACTCTATTCTCTCCCGCACAGGGCTATCGTCTGGAGTTCATTTCGATGATGGATCATAGCGGTGATTAGCCACAGCAGACAGCTGACTCCCGCGTCATATAACACGGGTCTGGGTGCCCCGTCCGCCTCCGGACAGTGGCAGACAGCTGACTCCCGCGTCATACAACACGGGTCTGGGTGCCCCGTCCGCCTCCGGACAGTGGCAGACAGCTGACTCCCGCGTCATATAACACGGGTCTGGGTGCCCCGTCCGCCTCCGGACAGTGGCAGACAGCTGACTCCCGCGTCATATAACACGGGTCTGGGTGCCCCGTCCGCCTCCGGACAGTGGCAGACAGCTGACTCCCGCGTCATATAACACCAGTCTGGGTGCCCCGTCCGCCTCCGGACAGTGGCAGACAGCTGACTCCCGCGTCATACAACACGGGTCTGGGTGCCCCGTCCGCCTCCGGACAGTGGCAGACAGCTGACTCCCGCGTCATATAACACGGGTCTGGGTGCCCCGTCCGCCTCCGGACAGTGGCAGACAGCTGACTCCCGCGTCATATAACACGGGTCTGGGTGCCCCGTCCGCCTCCGGACAGTGGCAGACAGCTGACTCCCGCGTCATATAACACGGGTCTGGGTGCCCCGTCCGCCTCCGGACAGTGGCAGACAGCTGACTCCCGCGTCATATAACACCAGTCTGGGTGCCCCGTCCGCCTCCGGACAGTGGCAGACAGCTGACTCCCGCGTCATATAACACGGGTCTGGGTGCCCCGTCCGCCTCCGGACAGTGGCAGACAGCTGACTCCCGCGTCATATAACACGGGTCTGGGTGCCCCGTCCGCCTCCGGACAGTGGCAGACAGCTGACTCCCGCGTCATATAACACGGGTCTGGGTGCCCCGTCCGCCTCCGGACAGTGGCAGACAGCTGACTCCCGCGTCATATAACACGGGTCTGGGTGCCCCGTCCGCCTCCGGACAGTGGCAGACAGCTGACTCCCGCGTCATATAACACGGGTCTGGGTGCCCCGTCCGCCTCCGGACAGTGGCAGACAGCTGACTCCCGCGTCATATAACACGGGTCTGGGTGCCCCGTCCGCCTCCGGACAGTGGCAGACAGCTGACTCCCGCGTCATATAACACGGGTCTGGGTGCCCCGTCCGCCTCCGGACAGTGGCAGACAGCTGACTCCCGCGTCATATAACACGGGTCTGGGTGCCCCGTCCGCCTCCGGACAGTGGCAGACAGCTGACTCCCGCGTCATATAACACGGGTCTGGGTGCCCCGTCCGCCTCCGGACAGTGGCAGACAGCTGACTCCCGCGTCATATAACACGGGTCTGGGTGCCCCGTCCGCCTCCGGACAGTGGCAGACAGCTGACTCCCGCGTCATATAACACCAGTCTGGGTGCCCCGTCCGCCTCCGGACAGTGGCAGACAGCTGACTCCCGCGTCATATAACACGGGTCTGGGTGCCCCGTCCGCCTCCGGACAGTGGCAGACAGCTGACTCCCGCGTCATATAACACCAGTCTGGGTGCCCCGTCCGCCTCCGGACAGTGGCAGACAGCTGACTCCCGCGTCATATAACACGGGTCTGGGTGCCCCGTCCGCCTCCGGACAGTGGCAGACAGCTGACTCCCGCGTCATATAACACGGGTCTGGGTGCCCCGTCCGCCTCCGGACAGTGGCAGACAGCTGACTCCCGCGTCATATAACACGGGTCTGGGTGCCCCGTCCGCCTCCGGACAGTGGCAGACAGCTGACTCCCGCGTCATATAACACGGGTCTGGGTGCCCCGTCCGCCTCCGGACAGTGGCAGACAGCTGACTCCCGCGTCATATAACACGGGTCTGGGTGCCCCGTCCGCCTCCGGACAGTGGCAGACAGCTGACTCCCGCGTCATATAACACGGGTCTGGGTGCCCCGTCCGCCTCCGGACAGTGGCAGACAGCTGACTCCCGCGTCATATAACACGGGTCTGGGTGCCCCGTCCGCCTCCGGACAGTGGCAGACAGCTGACTCCCGCGTCATATAACACGGGTCTGGGTGCCCCGTCCGCCTCCGGACAGTGCCAGACAGCTGACTCCCGCGTCATATAACACGGGTCTGGGTGCCCCGTCCGCCTCCGGACAGTGGCAGACAGCTGACTCCCGCGTCATATAACACGGGTCTGGGTGCCCCGTCCGCCTCCGGACAGTGGCAGACAGCTGACTCCCGCGTCATATAACACGGGTCTGGGTGCCCCGTCCGCCTCCGGACAGTGGCAGACAGCTGACTCCCGCGTCATACAACACGGGTCTGGGTGCCCCGTCCGCCTCCGGACAGTGGCAGACAGCTGACTCCCGCGTCATATAACACGGGTCTGGGTGCCCCGTCCGCCTCCGGACAGTGGCAGACAGGTGACTCCCGCGTCATATAACACCAGTCTGGGTGCCCCGTCCGCCTCCGGACAGTGGCAGACAGCTGACTCCCGCGTCATATAACACGGGTATGGGTGCCCCGTCCGCCCCCGGACAGTGGCAGACAGCTGACTCCCGCGTCATATAACACGGGTATGGGTGCCCCGTCCGCCCCCGGACAGTGGCAGACAGCTGACTCCCGCGTCATATAACACGGGTATGGGTGCCCCGTCCGCCTCCGGACAGTGGCAGACAGCTGACTCCCGCGTCATATAACACGGGTCTGGGTGCCCCGTCCGCCTCCGGACGGTGCCAACTGCCATCCAACAACAGGTGGGACAAGTGGGGCATCCGGCTCGCCATACCGAAATGTGGACACTGGAAAGAGGACAGTGGACAGTGGACACTGGGCAGTGCATAGTGGATGATAATCAATGGCCAGTGGACAGTGAAGTAGTAGACAGTAGACAGTGGACAATAAACAATGGTCAGTGGACAGTGAACAGTGAACAGTGGACAGTGGACAGTGAACAGTAGACAATGCACAGTGAACAGTGGACAGTGGACAGTGGACAGTGGACAGTGGACAGTGGACAGTGGACAGTGGACAGTGAACAGTGCACAGTGAACAGTGAACAGTGAACAGTGTACAGTGGACAGTGGACAGTGGACAGTGGACAGTGAACAGTGAACAGTGAACAGTGAACAGTGGACAGTGGACAGTGGACAGTGGACAGTGAACAGTGAACAGTGAACAGTGGACAGTGAACAGTGGACAGTGAACAGTGGACAGTGGACAGCGGACAGTGGACAGTGGACAGTGAACAGTGAACAGTGGACAGTGGACAGTGGACAGTGGACAGTGGACAGTGAACAGTGGACAGTGGACAGTGGACAGTGGACAGTGAACAGTGGACAGTGGACAGTGGACAGTGGACAGTGGACAGTGGACAGTGAGCAGTGGACAGTGGACAGTGGACAGTGGACAGTGGACAGTGGACAGTGGACAGTGGACAGTGGACAGTGGACAGTGGACAGTGGACAGTGAACAGTGAACAGTGAACAGTGGACAGTGAACAGTGAACAGTGGGAAATTGACAGTGGACAGTGGACAGTGAACAGTTAACACTGAACAGGGAACAGTGAACAGTGAACGGTGGACAGTGGACAGTGGACAGTGGACAGTGGACAGTGGACAGTGGACAGTGGACAGTGGACAGTGGACAGTGAACAGTGGACAGTGGACAGTGGACAGTGGACAGTGGACAGTGGACAGTGAGCAGTGAGCAGTGAGCAGTGAGCAGTGAGCAGTGAGCAGTGAGCAGTGAGCAGTGAGCAGTGAGCAGTGGACAGTGGACAGTGGACAGTGGACAGTGGACAGTGGACAGTGGACAGTGGACAGTGGACAGTGGACAGTGGACAGTGGACAGTGGACAGTGGACAGTGGACAGTGGACAGTGGACAGTGGACAGTGGACAGTGGACAGTGGACAGTGGACAGTGGACAGTGGACAGTGGACAGTGGACAGTGGACAGTGGACAGTGGACAGTGGACAGTGGACAGTGGACAGTGGACAGTGGACAGTGGACAGTGGACAGTGGACAGTGGACAGTGGACAGTGGACAGTGGACAGTGGACAGTGGACAGTGGACAGTGGACAGTGGACAGTGGACAGTGGACAGTGGACAGTGGACAGTGGACAGTGGACAGTGGACAGTGGACAGTGGACAGTGGACAGTGGACAGTGGACAGTGGACAGTGGACAGTGGACAGTGGACAGTGGACAGTGGACAGTGGACAGTGGACAGTGGACAGTGGACAGTGGACAGTGGACAGTGGACCGTGGACCGTGGACCGTGGACCGTGGACCGTGGACCGTGGACCGTGGACCGTGGACCGTGGACAGTGGACAGTGGACAGTGGACAGTGGACAGTGGACAGTGGACAGTGGACAGTGGACAGTGGACAGTGGACAGTGGACAGTGGACAGTGGACAGTGGACAGTGGACAGTGGACAGTGGACAGTGAACAGTGTACAGTGTACAGTGTACAGTTGACAGTGGACAGTGTACAGTGTACAGTGGACAGTGGACAGTAGACAGTAGACAGTTGACAGTGGACAGTGGACAGTGGACAGTGGACAGTGGACAGTGGACAGTGGACAGTGGACAGTGGACAGTGGACAGTAGACAGTGGATAGTGGACAGTGGACAGTGGACAGTGGACAGTGGACAGCGGACAGCGGATAGTATACAGTGAACAATTGACAGTAAACAACAGTGGATACTGAACAGCGTTCAGCAGGCAGTGGGCAGCGGTCAGGTGACCGCCACTTCAGTCGGTACCGCGCCCGGCCGGCCCTGGCCACCGTCACGTGACTGCGCTCGTGACGCGCGAACGTGACTGTACGTGGGAGCGGGGCCGTGACGTGACAGCGCGCCAGCCACTGCACGAGCAGGCCGCACGAGCGGACCGCTACACTGACTACCGGCGGGAGCGCACAGCGACCCGCGGTGTCTCGGCGCGTTCAGTGGCAGCGCCGGAAGGGGGGCGAAGTGGCCACTTAGGAGTGCATGACCCGTGAGAAGTGGTGCGCACTGGACGCGCTCACGGATCTCTTTGGAAAGGATCGCTGGCCGTGTGAAGTGGGTTAGGACGCTGAAAAGGTAGCGATCTGGCTGGCGATACTCACTTAGAGTCGGCTCTTGGGTAGCAGGCCTGGAGTTGCGCCGGACAAGAGTCGTCGTCCAGCACCAGAATCGTCCGGACAGCGGCGCCTGGCAGCGAAGCGGAAGGATGTCATTTTAGAGGTGGTCCAGTTCCCAGCCAAGTGATCGTCAGTCGTATGGACAGTGGCGCGTACTATAATCATCTCTCTGTCACGAGAGGGGGTCACACTCTGGTCGGTCGATTACGGAAAAAGTAGGACCCCACACGGAGGAAGTAGCTCAGCGCGGTCCGCCCCGCACAGACAAACGGATCACCATTTCGCGGTGACGTGACCTTAATCGACCCCGCACGACCTCTGGCCGATGCTGCACCGACTGTCTGACAAGGGACGACGTCGTCACGGCGGTAGACTCCAGTCCGCATGCCGTGCGGCTGTTCAGTCCGCATGCCGTGCGGCTGTCCAGCCCGCATGCCGTGCGGCTGTTCGGTCCGCATGCCATCCGGCTGTTCAGTCCGCATGCCGTGCGGCTGTTCAGTCCGCATGTCGTGTGGCTGTTCAGTCCGCATGCCGTGTGGCTGTTCGGTCCGCATGCCGTGCGGCTGTTCAGTCCGCATGCCGTGCGGCTGTCCAGCCCGCATGCCGTGCGGCTGTTCGGTCCGCATGCCATCCGGCTGTTCAGTCCGCATGCCGTGTGGCTGTTCAGTCCGCATGCCGTGCGGCTGTTCAGTCCACATGCCGTGCGGCTGTTCAGTCCGCATGCCGTGTGGCTGTTCAGTCCGCATGCCGTGCGGCTGTTCAGTCCGCATACCGTGCGGCTGTTCAGTCCGCATGCCGTGCGGCTGTTCAGTCCACATGCCGTGCGGCTGTTCAGTGTTGAGTGCTGCCTGCGCTCGGCACAATACGCCACGACCAGGTCATGCCCATGCCCGCATGCGCGCGATGTTTGTCTCAGTGCGCGTTGCGACAGCCGCGAATTAGCGAGCACGATCACAATGCGCGGATCGCACACACACGCGAGCTAATGGGTACTGTACCCCACTCAGGCGCCCCGAGTTGCACAATGCATAATTACATAACTATAGCGCCTGGCATTTAGAGGCAGAAGCGACCCATCATTGACACATATAATCAGTGGTGTAAAGGAACAATGACTTCATAGGCACAAGCCGTAAAAGTGCAAAGACAAACTAAAAGATAACGCCAACTTCCCGGACTTTAAGAGCGTAATTTGCCGCACCTTTCCTATCGAGGATAAACTTCAATAGCCGAGCCGCAGTTTGCTTGTGTGCTCGTCAACACCCCGTCTGACAAGGATACTTCTTTCGTTGTCTGTCGATCAAGGTTATCGATGTCGTTCGCCTTGAACTCACAACCGCACCACACCGGTGCATGTGTTTTGTACATCAACGTTGCATCAAATCACGTTAAACGGACCTGGCGGTGGGGAAACGCGGGTATTCTCAAATATTGACAGACGGGGTGGACCAGACGGAGGCAGGAAGGCCAGGATAGTGGAGACAGGACGAGCGAGGCATTGAACACGAGGACGTGTGACCTTGCCACCCGAGTCAGGGAGGTTGAGTGGTGTATGGGGGCGCGCTCAGTAGTCCAATACAGTCGCGCCTCCCTCTGAGTAAACACTTCCTCGTGTCGGCTCGGGCACTGCTTTTGTCCCCACGCGGCATCTCAATGATGTAGTTGATGCGTTTGGAAGGTCAACTGAGACAGCCAAGAACTTCAGACGAAAGGAAAAAAACTACAGAGCTGGAATGCCGCATCTGTTAGGTGCCCGGGTACTTTAACGACACTTGTATTCGGTATGACACAGCCAACCATTGAAAACATAAGATACGCGTTCGTAAAGATGGCAATGAGAGAACCGAGGAGGCGTCTAGAGGGACGATTTAAGGCGGTGAATTCCTGAACGAGAGACCCGAGGAGGCGTCTAGAGGGACGATTTAAGGCGGTGGATTCCTGAACGAGAGACCCGAGGAGGCATCTAGAGGGACGATTTAAGGCGGTGGATACCTGACAGATGTGACTGCGCAGTCGGCAATGGCAAGTCAAATTATTGGTGGGAGACATTGCAGGTAAAATTATCACAACAAAATAGAATAAGCCTCCACATGAGGAGCCGAGTTTCTACAGCACGTGGCATGCTACCGGAAGCCAACAAATAATATGAGATGCTATAGGAAGCCAACACATAATATGAGATGCTACCGAAAGCCAACAAATAATATGAGATGCTACCGGAAGCCAACAAATAATATGAGATGCTACCGGAAGCCAACAAATAATATGAGATGCTATAGGAAGCCAACACATAATATGAGATGCTACCGAAAGCCAACAAATAATATGAGATGCTACCGGAAGCCAACAAATAATATGAGATGCTATAGGAAGCGAACAAATGATGCCGGCGCTCACGGGTTGCGTGCGCCCCGTGATTCATAACGCTGAGGTGAGCATACATGTGGCCAATGCGGTCCAGTGCGGAAGGAGAGGTGTGCATGTAATATGACTCATAACATTGCAGTGAGCATGCATGCGTCAACGCGGTTCCGGTGGCGGAAGAAGAGGTTGCGATCCCGGACAGTTCGACTGACCTGTGCTCCGCGTGGCGACCTCCATGGTGAGGAAGAAGAGGTTGGGGTCACGGTGTTTCATGCGGTACTTGTTCAGCAGCTGGTCCACCACGTCCCGGCAGGTGGTGGTGTACTTGATACTCATGGTCTTGTACTCCAGGTCGGGACGCAGACAGCGCGTGTACACCTTCACAGTCGTCTGCGAAAACAGAACAGACATTTTCCGTCATGTAAGAAAATGAGCCACGTGAAAAGAGCAACGGCTACGTTCCGTCGCTTCAAAACGAAATTGTAGTCATCTCAGTTTGTTTTCTCTCCCCACCAACTACCCCATCTACCCACGTGCCAGCATCCCCAGCCACGTGGCCCTCGTGGAACAAACCCCTATGGCGCCACCACGTGTCAGTATCGTACCGAGAACGAACCCTGTCCCCGACTATAACCACCCACTGACGTTCGACGAACGCCGCCTCAGCCGGGAGACGAACGCCGCCTCAGCCGGGGAGATGAAACGAGCGTTTGATGGACGGGATCAGAGAGACGAGCGGCGCCGCAAAGCCGTCTGCTGTCGACTCTGACCGCAGGCCCAGTAACTTGTGAATGGCTAGCTCGTTAGAAGGCTTAGCACCTCGTAAAAGCGTCAGACTAGAGTAGCTTTGGTCGACGGGGAGTGCCGTGAGATGACCACGCGAGGCTGTAGTTAGTTCAGAGAACTACCGTGGTTTGAGGATTCAGTAGCGCATGCATCGACTGGACAATGAACATTTGAAGATGCCAGTGGTACACGGCTTTCACTGATGAATATGAAGAAGGTTTATAGACGAAAATTGCCGAGATAGGGCAATGATAGACGCAGAGTTCGCCATGGGCTGGGCTGGCCCTATGGCCCATGGGGTGGGCCTGGGCTGGGCCTGGGCCGGGCCTTAACTTTAAGGAAATCACTGGGCTCTGGATGGGCCTGGGCCTGACAATTTTGAAGTAATGCACGTGTCACACAACCTCAGGTCAGAGCTCAGAAATATTTTAACCAGCAGTTCACTTACACAGCAACGCACTGTTGTTGTGGCTGTGGCTTTTTTGTTAGCATAGTTGGTTCATTGTATTTTGTATTTTTTGTATTTTATTAAGCAGATCACCAACAGGGTCGCCCCCACTGACAGGTGAAGTCACATAGTAAAACCGATAACACGATCACTCTATAAAGTACATTGAAACATTAGCAAGATATAAATAGTGTAAACAATACAAAGTGAACTAATAAATGATGCAAGATAAAAATAGCGACCGTAGAAGACGAGTTACAGATATGCTATATAAGTGATGACATGTTTTCTAAAAGTGTTAAAATGATATACAAGAAAATCCACCTCTGGGACGCTGTTTGAAAGAGAGTTGACTAGCCTAGGTATCCTGCAGAGTAGACTGCCCTTCATGGTGTTAACGCGGGGCAGATCTTGTGTGACAGCTTGTGAGTGCGGGTCGATCGAGCT
Source organism: Chirona hameri (assembly GCA_036785665.1). NCBI lineage: Eukaryota > Metazoa > Arthropoda > Thecostraca > Balanomorpha > Balanidae > Chirona > Chirona hameri. The sequence continues at coordinate 32,440 of JAXIVJ010010115.1, forward strand.
GGTACATGCAGTGAAAAGCTTGTTAGCATAGTTTGAGAATCTAATTTCGAGTGGAAAATGTTCCTGATGAACAATAGGTCATGCTGAATCCTACGAGCTGATAAAGAAGGTATCCGGAAGTGTTGTAACAAGTCTGAGTATGCTAAAGAAGTGGCATGACCAGATAAAGTACTATTTAGAAGCCAAATTAGAAATTTGTGTTGAACTCGATCGACCCGCACTGTGTGGGAATCAGCCGCGCCCGCCCAGATCACGCTACCATATTCTAAAATGGAGCGTACGTTGGAGAAGTAAGCGCACAGTAGAGCGTTTATGTTAAACTTTGAACCATGAGAACCGGTTTGAAAAGAGCGAATTAGTAGTTTGTTGTTTTTGTTTGTTTTGTATACTATAAATTGTTTCACATTTATAGTATACAAGTAAATATGCTAGGATAATGATTGCACATTTTGTCAAAATAATGATACGCTTAATCTGAACGGGCCCGACTGGGCCTGGGCCTCAATATTATTAATTTGACCGGGCCTGGTCCGGGCCTGGGCTTGGTGTTCATGGGCCGGGCCGGGCTGGGGGTTGGTGGGCCCGTGACGAACACTGTCAGATAGAGTCGAGACTCGTGAGGACGAAAATGGACGAGTTTGGTTGTAGTAAATGCATGAAGTAAGCGAGCTTGAATGACTGGAATAGAGAGAACGTTTGTCGTGAGTAGATAGCTTTCAATGCTAGATGCCGCGATATATGTTATACTTTTAAGGCTGCGCATCGCTTTCAAAACGCGAGCTAAGTTGTATCGGGCACATGCCAAGTATCGGGCACATGCCAAGTATCGGGCACATGCCAAGTATCGGGCACATGCCAAGTATCGGGCACATGCCAAGTATCGGGCACATGCCAAGTATCGGGCACATGCCAAGCCTAGCATAATATCCAGGAGCATGTCTCTGTGCCAAGACGATACAGCATAACTTGCCACATATGTACAATACCGTCGGGTCACTGATCTCACTATGTACCCGGATTTCTGAACTGTTTTTGGAATGTCAGTCACTTTCCCGATGTCGTGAGAGATTATCACATATATTGGAACGAACGAATAGCATCGTCACGTTCGCGATGCCTCGAACCGGTTCGAGTCGCATGTCAAAACGGTCGCGGCATTGCCTTATCCATGGGTTCGTGAGCGAGGTAATGTTGGTAGTTTAAAGGTACGGACAGTATTCGGTCCGCGCGTGCCAAGAGATCGTGTGATTGTCAAACATTCCTAGTGGATCGGATATTTGCCATTCTTGCACCATATACGTGGACCAATGCTTCAAAACATGGGGTTTCTAAAAATAATATGCACCTTTCAATCACAGAAACAGCAGCTTCGAACAGACACAATCGTTGTACTACATAGTCGAGTGTTGTAAACATAAATTACAGCATTGTATCATGTCATAACATCTATCGCACTTACATACCACGCATACTTGTCAATGTTCGCGACTAATGAGCCTCCTCCAACGGTGATGAATTTTCAAATATCGTCTTGCCGTTGCATCAATAACGAGCCTCGACCCATTTATCCGTCAAGGTCGTGCGCGCATTGTCAACAGCGGTGCAAATATGCCACGTCATCGATATCGTTTGCCAGGCGCGGCGGGGATAACAGCAGGACAGCGCCGATCCAACGGCGAGCAGGCTCAAAGCGGCTGATGAGGTACGACGCGCAATTAAAATTGTCGCACGTCTGCCCCGGTTCATTAATATCCAACTGAGTGCACCTCTGGGGGGGTAACAAGTGCCCCCCCCCCACACACACACGACGAACACATGCACACACGCGCACGTATACATGGACACGCACTTGCACACATGCATACATACATATATACTCAAACATACGCCATACATGTATGTACAGCCGGTCTATTATGTATTCTCCCTTTTTTAGTTTCTAAAACTCATCTAATTTCACTTCTGTGTACATGAAGCACGGATTTAAGGGAACATGTGGTACCTACCTAGGTAGGTACCACATGTTCCTTTATATCAGTCCTTTAGGTACACAGAAGTGAAATTAGATGAGTTTTATAAACTAAACAAGGGAAGATACATAATAGACCGACTGTACACAACTCCCAGGAGGACCGATTTTATGACATAGAAAATGACGCATTGTCCACTGATTTGATGACGGACGCACAGCTCTGGGACAAAAATGATTACCGTGGGCGAGGCAGCTGGGACGCTGGCGCTGCCGGTGCTGCTCTGCGTCTCGTTGAGCGATGTGTAGGACGAGGAGCGGGACGACAGCGCCGGCTCGTGCAGCGAGCAGAAGCTCATGTTGGAGTTGATGCTGAGCGTGTCGGCCTTCTGCCCGGACCGCACCAGCGACGAACACGAGCGCAACTGCACGTGCTTCAGCATCCTGGAACAGACAAAAATGCAACCTACATTGGACACGAACAAATTACGAAAACGCTCTTAACAACCATACCACATCTACCTACCTAACATTTACGAAATCCCATTCATATTGAAATACAAATTATTCCGGATCCTCCAATAATAGAGCACCCTCATTTTATCTGAATGAATACCAACCAAATTGAATAGAACCCGATCCCTTAGCCCGATCCCGTCTGAAGAGGAGCGGGTCAAAACAAGAGGGTCGTCCGGTCCAGACTGGAAGCGCGTGAGAACCAGCCCGTCCGGTGCGTCCCGCCGGAAGCCATCGTCTGTTTTCCGCGGTCTGCTCTGTGAGCGTAGCGTGGCACCCGGGCGCGCCGGCCGCGCCGCTACCGTGGGATGTCAGCACATTGTCACACCATGAGGCGTCCGTGAGGTCCGTGAGGAGTCCCGTGAGGTCCGTGAGGCGTCCGTGAGGAGTCCCGTGAGGTCCGTGAGGTCCGTGAGGAGTCCCGTGAGGCGTCCATGAGGCGTCTATGAGGCGTCCCGAGAGGTCCGTGAGGCGTCCATGAGGAGTCCCGTGAGGTCCGTGAGGCGTCCATGAGGCGTCCCGAGAGGTCCGTGAGGCGTCCATGAGGCGTCCCGTGAGGTCCATGAGGCATCCATGAGGCGTCCCGTGAGGTCCGTGAGGTGTCGCATGAGGCGTCCCGTGAGGTCCGTGAGGCGTCCATGAGGAGTCCCGTGAGGTTCGTGAGGCGTCCATGAGGAGTCCCGTGAGGTCCGTGAGGCGTCCATGAGGAGTCCCGTGAGGTCCGTGAGGCGTCCATGAGGAGTCCCGTGAGGTCCGTGAGGCGTCCATGAGGAGTCCCGTGAGGTCCGTGAGGCGTCCATGAGGCGTCCCGAGAGGTCCGTGAGGCGTCCATGAGGCGTCCCGTGAGGTCCGTGAGGTGTCGCATGAGGCGTCCCGTGAGGTCCGTGAGGTGTCGCATGAGGCGTCCCGTGAGGTCCGTGAGGTGTATCGCATGAGGAATGAGGAGTGAGGACCGTCGAGTATGGGTACACAATGCCAACCGGAAACCATGAACGATCGAGCGGCGTGGACTGCAGTTGGATGCACGCAGCTTAAGACGAAGGGGCGTACGATAGAGTGTTCTGACCGGGATCTTGCAAGGCTCATCACATCGCACAGGGTCACGAGTCGACGTCAAAGTTTCGGCAGTGTGACAGTCGCGGATTGCAGAAAGAGGCCCGTCGAGAGCTTGTGATTGTCGTACTTTCAAAGGAGACATTTGATAGTCGGTCGATGCATGCTTGGCTCCATCGCAGGCTCGCCAGTACGCCAAGCATGTCCCGATCAGAGCGAAGTTGGACCGAACGTTGGTGGCAGGTCCGATGAGGATATGATACCCAGGGCTGACCAGGGCCGTGTGACCTTCGCATTCATAGCGCACTAGCTTTCAACATCAGCCCATTCATGGGGAAAGCTGCATTGGTTGCAAGATAGCCATCAACTCAGAGGTTCAATGAAAGCGAAAATGCTTCAGTTTCAGATGTCAATAACAGAAACAATAAAGAGGCGTAAACAAAGGCTTACGATATAATCTCTTTATCGTTACAAAGTGCTGATAGTAGATACGGGAGAGTTTTGTGCCGCTAATTCTGGCTTGGCTGCTGCACTTGGCGCGGGTAGCCGTGGGGCGCCGCGTCTGTCTAGCCTTGCAGATTACATCACTGCGACGCTCCTCACTGAGCATTGTTCAGACGCCGACAATGTTATCTCTGGCACAATGCAGACATCGCCTGCGTATTCAACGCCCGGGGGTAACATTAGCGATGCGAGGTCCGGCCTCGAGTTGGAGAGTAATATCACCATGTAGGGTTACAGGTTGCATTGTTCATGAAATGAGCCTATATCGTCCCAGTTGACCCCATTGTGCAGACCTTGGAGATTATCGATATGAGTCGAGTTACCTATTGTGTGCTTCGAACAATACTGTTGACAATTGTCTAAATTCGTGTGTAAATTGGGCGCTTTCGTGACGAGCTTGATAAGTATAGTACTCGGTAAATATATATATATATATACATATATATATATATATATATATATATATATATATATATATATATATATATATATATATATATATATATATATATATATATATATATATATATATATATATATATATATATATATATATATATATATATATATATATATATATATATATATATATATATATATATATATATATATATATATATATATAATATATATATATATATATATATATATATATATTGCTAATTAGCTGATTAACACGAGTATGAAACAAGAGCAATTTTAATGTTCGCATTAACAGCAAAGTTTGAAGGGTTTTTAACTCGGTAGAATTGTCCATTCAAGTATTAGCCACTTTCCTTCTTTACACGCATTGTGTCGGCAAGAAATCAATCATAAAGGATGCATTTATTTCATATCACCGTTAGGTATGGCTGTACTCACAGCAAAAGCATGAGTACTGAAGGAAACTCATTGAAACATTTGAGACTACTTCAACGTTATTGCAATATCCATCCACACGATTCGATTTGAGTTCGCATTTGCACGACTACATAACCGCAAAGCTATGCGTTCGTGAATCATTTGCCCCCCACATCTCA
>JAXIVJ010010115.1:42500-45000 GCA_036785665.1 Chirona hameri
ATACATATACATTACATATACATTACATATACATATACATATACATATACATATACATATACATATACATAGACATATCCATATACTTATACATATACATATACATATACATATTATCATAGACATATACATATACATCATACATATACATCTACATATACATATTACACTAATACATGATACATATACATATACATATACATATACAATATACATAGTACAGTATACATATACTAGTATACATATACATATACATATACATACATATACAGTATACAGTATACATATACATATATCATATACATATCATATACATATACAGTCATACACGTATACATATACATAGTACATATACATATACATATACATATACATATACATATACATACTACATATACATATACATATACATTTACATATACATAACATATACATATACATATACATATACAGTATACATTACATATACATATACAGTATACATAGACTATTACATATACATATACAATATACAGTATACATATACATATACATATACTATACAGTATACATATAGCATATCATATACATATACATATACAACTACATAGTACATATACCATATACATATACATATACATATACATATACATATAACAGTATACATATACATACTACATATACATATACATATACATATACATATACATATACATATACATATACAGTATACATATACATATACATATACATATACAATACATAAACATATACATATACATATACATATACAATATACATATACATATACATATACATATAGCATATACATATACATATACAGTATACATATACAGTAGTGACATATACATATAACAGGTATACATATACATATACAGTATACATATACATCGATACAATATACATATACATATACATATACATCATACCTAGCATACATCATACATCATACATCTTACATCATACATCACAACATCATACATCATACACCATACATTCATACATCATACATCATACATCATACATCATACATCATACATCATACATCATACATCATACATCATACATCATACATCATACATGCATACAATCATACATCATACATCATACATCATACATCATACATCATACATCATACATCATACATCATACATCGATACATCATACATCATACATCATACATCATACATCATACATCGATAAGCATCATACATCATGACATCATACATCATACATCATACATCATACATCATACATGCATACATCATACATCATACATCATCACATCATACATCATACATCATACATCAGACATCATACATCATACACCATACTTCATTACATCATATCACATCATAACATCATACATCATACATCATACATCATACATCATACATCATACATCAACATCATACATCATACATCATACATCATACATCATACATCATACATCATATACATATACATATACATATACATATACATATAAATATACATATACATATACATATACATATACATATACAATACATATACATATACATAGTACATATACATTATACATATACATATACATATACATATACATATACAATACTTATACATATACATATACTTATACATATACATATACATATACATATACATATACATATATCATACATATACATATACATATACATATACATATACATATACATATACATATACATATACATATACATATACAAATACATATAGCACTATACAGTATACTTATACATATACAGTATACGTATACGTATACGTATACGTCTATACGTATACGTATACGTATACGTATACGTATACGTATACGTATACGTATACGTATACGTATACGTATACGTATAACGTATACGTATACGTATACGTATACGTATACGTATACGTATACGGCTATACGTATACGTATATACGTATACGTATACGTATACGGTAGTATACGTATATCATATACAGTATACATATACATATATACATATACATATACATTCTATACAATACATATACATATACATATACATATACAATATACATATACAGATACATATACATATACATATAGCATGATACATATATACATATACAGTATACATATACATATACATATACATATACATATACATATACATATACAATACATATACATATACATATATACATATACATATACATATACATATACATATACATATACATATACATATACATATACATATACATATACATTATAAAAGATACATATACATATACATATACATATACACTATACATATACATATACATATACATATACATATACATATACATATACATATACAATACATATACATATACATGATAGCATAATACATAATTCACATAATACATAATACATAATACATAATACATAATACACATAAGTACATAATACATAATACAGTATACATATACATAATACAGTAATACATATACATTACAGTATACAATATACATATAC